>CAEGAF010147222.1:0-29650 GCA_903067075.1 Micropoecilia bifurca
TTTTCTTCCTGAATTAACTCGTCTTTCTTGTCTTTTACAGGTAAGGAAATACCTTCAAACACAATTAAATCAAAGTGGACCACAAATATTCAAATCACATTCAGAGATATAACATATGAAAATCAAATATGGTACTTTAAATTCAAATTCAAATCAAAATATAAGTTCAGGTACTCAGTTCAATGAAAGGCTTCAGTTTGATTCAGTTCAAAAATAAAAAAATAAAAAAATAATTCAATCAGTTCAGTTCAGTGAAAAGCTTCAGTTCGGTTCAGTTAAAAAATAATAATAATAATTCAATCAGTTCAGTTCAGTTCCTGTTCAGTTCGGTTTGAACTAGTTCCTGATATTCCTGCCGCTCCGGCAGCGAATTACCATAAGCAGGAGAGTCTCTCTCTGATATGATGAAGAAGATGAACTGAAGGTCTGGGTCTGGCTCGCCATCTTGAATCCCGTCTGTGAATGTGCAGGCCGCACACAGCAGACCAATCCTCACCCCGACCGAGCTTCCAACCGAACAAAAAAAACCTGACCAAAACCGATGTAAGTTAGTTTTCATAAAATCCCCGCCAGTTTCCGACCAGGTAATTTATCTTTTCTCAACAATAATATTAACTTTTTCCGTTAATCACGTTCTTTTTCTACACGTCCTCCTCTGCTCTCTCTCTCAGGTTTGCACTCTGCAGCGTTACCAAGGCGACGCGTCAGTGACGCTGGTTCCTTAAAGGAGCAGCGACGTTATTTTCTGTCCACAGACTTTTAATAAACTATTTATTCCTATTTATGTCAGATTTTAACGTGGGTTACACAATTAAATTATAAGTAAGTTTGACTAATGATCTAATTATTTGACTCTGATTCAGGTAAATGTTTTAGTCCCTTGACACTACCTTTAGTTTTTACAATTATTATACAGCATCATTAAATACTCTACATTTAAACCAAAGAACAAATCCTGTTTTCAGATCCGCTGATGTGCGTTTGCATCAATCATGTCATTAAAGCATCTCATCCAACCTGCCCAGCTGTATCTACGGCAGAGCGATTGATCTCGTCAAGCGAACCTCCGGTCCGGTTTTGCGCTGCTACTGGCCACAGTTTTTTTCCAGCTGGTATTCAAAGTTTCAGTTTCCATCTCCTGAATGGCCAGTCTGTATTAAATACCATAACTTTATTGGCACGCAGGTAGAGAATAACCGCGGAGTCTGTTTTTACCAATCATACGGTCAATCAGGACGAGAAACGCTGTGGAAAAAAACCTGCACTAAACATCTGCTGCGATACCGTGAAAGATGAGCCACGTTATAGCGACGGATCACTATGTGAAATAATTTATAAAATGCAACCGAGTAATTTGTAAAATGTTTAGGTGGGACTTCATTCTCATGCCCTACCTCAGCATCGTATAATTGAAAAGGTGGATTTATTTAAATAAAACAGTTTAGTCAAACATATTCGACACTTAACCTGCAGAACATAATATGAAAGTAAACTAAGAGACAATTTCAGTTGAATTTGGATTCAGATAAATCAAGTAGAAACTGACGAGAACCGGATGAAACAACAAAAATTAAAACAAATTTATTTTCTAATATCAAAATGGTCCCACACTGCGGAAACCTTTCCTTTGAAGCTGGTCCATAGTTGACGCTGTTCATAAAAGATCAAGAATTCGTTTGGCAAATGCATTTGACAGATTGACAGATTCGCTTTCTTATAAACACAGTTTGGCGCGTTAATGTCATTTCGAAACGGTTCCTGTATGGTTCACGTTTTGGTCTGTGGGCTTGACACATGCGCCGATGCATAAGTGTTGCGGGACCCATCACTATTTTATAGAATTAATTCATAATTTTGCAGCAAAACCCCTCAAAAAGTGAAAGTATGTCATATTTATCTCCCTGCAAATATGTGTAGGAAGGATAGACACTCTGATGTTTCATTGCCTGCAGTGGTAAGAATCTAAAGATACGATTTTGTACAGATTGTGAAGGTCTTTGATTCTTTCCTTCTGGTATCTGCAGTTCACCAGCAAGCTATTACAAGCTGCTATTTTCTCCAGTGGTCTACCATAGAGTGTTGGATCTGCATTAGTAAGTAATCAGGGCAGACATTAAGGATTTTATTAAGATATACAGTACAGGGGCTGTGCAGGATCTATCTGACAGTGTGAGAGTGTTTTCTTTAAATATCGGCAGTGTGAACCTTGAGTGTTTGCTTTGTAAGAGTTACTGTATTATTCAGAGCATGGAGAGTGAAATCTCTCCAGGTTGTGGCTTATGTGAACTCACTGTAATCTTATTTGGGCAGAATAAAAGTTCAGCATTAGCTCAGACATCTTGTCTGCCAGTGTCTCCCTTTTTTCATTCTCACTCCTGACTCCCTGGAGATCTTTTGAGGTAAGAGCAATGATCTGCAGCGCTCACCAAAGTAGAACAGTCTTTCTGACAGAAATTCACTCTGCAGCTGATACCAGTCTCACAGGTATCCTGAAGCTTTTAGACTTGTTGGAAAATTTGTCAGGGCTCATTTTTCAACAAGTAAAATCAGTACTAGCCATCAAGGAACACAGGCAGGACTCTTTGGACAGAGAGGTGTCATTGGTTTTATTTCCAGTGTTTAAGCAAAAATATCCTTTAACAAAACAGAGTTCATGGTTTCTCTAATGATCTGAAAACTTTAGGATGGGAGAAAAGAAGAAAATGCAGAAAAATCTATCCAGACTTAATTTCCTATCCATTTTTCAGAAGGCTTATGTTACATAAAGTGGACTTTTTTTACTAAGCAGTTTCCAAAGCAGGTTTGGATGTTGTGAGCAGGATGTTTCTTCCATTTCTCATCTGTTTGATGAAAGACAAAATTTTGAAAACAAACAGTGTATTTAACCTACAGTATTTCTATATGTTTCTATTTACATGGTCATTGAAAATGACCATGTAATAATACACCTTTCTCAACAGGCGGGGGCGCACTTTCTCAGTCTATCGGACATTCGAGCGACTTGAATCCCCCCCAGGCCCCCCTATAGCTCCGCCCCTGAACCAAACGTATGTAAGCCCTCGACTCAGCCTTCACAGGTTCGATTCCTGGCCTCATGACCTTTGCCATATGTCTTCCCCCTCTCTTATTACCTACTTTCCTGTCTAACCACTTTGAGATAGAGGCCACCAGAGCAAAGAAATACTTCAAGAGAATGCTACACATGAGAAATGGAAGTTAAAATAATCATAAGGCAGGTGAATGCAAAACACACTTGTTCATTTTATTGAGACGAAGTTGAAGCTAATTATGATTAGTTTGATGTCTGGCAAATAATTTTATGCTCACAAATAACACAAGTAATTGCTTTGATGGTCTGACTCCTTGCTGCAGTAGAGTGAACTTTGATCTATTCACTTCCCTCAGGTTGGAGTTGTTTCTTACCTTAAATATGAAACTTGTGTTGTGGTATATTTTGAAGAATTTCTGGAGATATCCAAGATGGTAAATCCATGCTTTTTAAAATTTTATTTATTTATTGTGCATGAAGTGGCCACACATCCATTGGTATTTGGGACAACAAACAACTTTTTGTTTATAGCCATAAATGCTCTCATAATCTGCATATTCATAATGTTTGGCTTTCAGGATGTAACTTTAATGTTTTTTTTTATTTCTTTGTGATAGAGGAGTGTATTTAAAGTTCAAAAAGGTCTGAATATTTTTACTAGTGTTAATTTCCTAAGGAACCCTGTTTGTGAAATCACTGTTTTACATTCTCACTCCGCCCTTATCGCTTTTCGTCAATATGTATGAACATAAACAAGCCTCGAGAAGTTCGGTTGAACTGCTCTGCAAACAAAGTTATTGTTGTTATTATTCAGCGCCAGTTCTCCCCTCGAGGGTGCTTCCACTGCAGAGCATATGAGTGTTTATGGTTCATGACACAATTATGATTAAGATGTTAGCCTCTAACAGTGAGGAGGAGGGGGCGGAGAGGCAATGAGAGGAGGAGGAGGGGAAAAGAGACAGGCAATTTAGCATTGGCGAGCCTCTGGTGGGATAAAGGCGAGCGGCGCACTGCTGACCTGTCACTGTGCTTCTCTTTGATCTGAGAGGACTCTCTACCCAAACATTAGCCTTCTCTCCTTGTTTTCAGCCCCATTTCTTCTTAACAAGCTGTATTCTTCTAAACTCTGAAGCTGTGCTGGGAATTCCTCACATTTCTCGCTTGTTTGCTCACGTCTGGGAATATATCCCTCTAATGTGCCGAATCAGACTGAACAAACTGTTTAATTTAAAAACACAAAGCGGTTACTTGTAAGCTTCAGACCTGGCATAGAGGGTCCTGACTGGGGGATCTGACTGATGTCCCTCCTCATGGCGTCTGAACTAAACTTTAGATCACTAGAAAAAAGGAACACATCGTTGATTTAGAAAAACATGGACTCATGCAGGAGTGGTCCTTCCTGGAACGAAGTGTTAAAAACGCCTTGACATGTAAAACCAACTCAACCAACTAGAGATGCTCCGAACTGATGATAATATCTGTATCAGTCCAGATATTGAAAAAAACTCTAGATCCGGAATTGTGAATTTCAGTCTAATTCTATCATTTGTGTGGTGTATTTTTAAGTTTTAGTTAGAATAACTAATTGTACTTTTTTTTAATAATTTGAAAGATTTGTTGCAGTTTATTTTTGCATCTTTGACCAAAGAAGTTAACATACTGTTTTTTTTTCTGTTTCAGTTTTACTACTTATTTTACATGCAGTTTTATCAGATTGGGCTGGAAAAAACAGCTTTGGGTAGGTTGTTAAAATTTAGGCTGCTTTTTCACAACGTCTCTTGGGTTTTTAGAAAGGTGTCAGATCTCGACATCAGTGAATAGTCATTGACTAATCAAGTGTCACTATGTAGTGTATCCAATTTATCACCTGGCAGTTGATGGATGGATGGTGTGTTACATAAATCAATGGATGGATGAACACTAATTGTAGACTGCAGGAAAAAAAGTTTAGAAATTCAAATGTTTTCCCCCCTTCAGACCTGATCATCTTGTGGATGTTTCCGATCTGCGTTGGGCGTCACTGTTATTCTGAAACAAGCAGCAGATACTCAGGGAGACATTCAGACCATAGAAAACCTGGCAGCAGTCTGTGTTGCCTGGAAGCAGCTACTTACATCCATTTTTACATCTCTTGCTCTGCTCATGGAAATTTCTTTTTTAATTCCCATTTAGCCTTTTTTTTCCCTTTTTCCCCACATCCCTTTTGGCCCAGGAGTTGTTGCTAATGCTAGCTTGTGTATTTATAAAGTCAGAATGCGTGCAACCTCCAGTAATGGTCTATATATTGGCAGCAGCCATCAGCCTCACACTGCATCTATAAAAGTTCTAATGGAGAACTGCTTGGCTATTTGGCAGCAGGATTGACCAATAACGTTTTGTAAAACCTCATTTCTCTCTCTAATCAGAGACAGGCTTTGTTTGTGGACCATTGGGTTTTCTAGCCGCTCTGTGCATGAATAGCTGGCTCAATGAGTGGCACCGTTGGACGGCACCAGGAGGGATGTGGAGGGCACAAAGGCCAATGATTTGATTTGCCACCAATTTGCCACTTATTTTCTTTCTCCTCAGCTCCACTTTCTTAACATACACCTTCACGCTGGTCAGAGTGGCCATTATTTAGCTTCCCACCAAGCACCATTTAGTTTCCCCGGCCTGCATGTCCTTTCAGACTTTATTGGAAAGCTATCAGTTGCTCGTTGTGCATGCATGGAGAGTCTGCACCAAGCAGAGAGCAGTTATATATCATTACTGCACTGCATTTATTTGATTTGTGACACATATTGTGAGAAAAGTGTATGTACGGCCTGACAGCATGTGTATGTGGCAAAGACAAACCAGCAATAAGCACATTACTAAATCTTGGGGCTTTTGATTAGAATTCAAATCTGCTCATCAGGAAGCCAGGTTCTGATCATGCTTCATGTATTCATACTGCCAAGTTCATATTTCTTGTTACATTTTTGAAAATATATATTTCTATTACAATTCTTTTGAATTTAAACATTGTTCTACACATTTACAACACTTTAACATGTTCTGCCATCCATTCATGGATTGCAAATATTTAATTTGATTTTATTTTCATTTCATTCACTCAATAAATATGAAAGGTTTATGTAACGACTATATGAACCTTTATATTTGTTGCTACAATTGCTCCTGAGTTTCCATTACTGTGTAAAATTCACATTTTACAAATGTTTTGCATTTCCATTTGAGTGCTTCTAATAAAGCTCTAGCACTTCAAACAATCATATGTGTTTTATTGGTAGGGTTGTTTTCTGGTGTCTGGAAAATCAGCCCCAACAAAGCCCAGCCTAAAAAAACAAAAAAAACAAAGCCTGTTACCTAGCAACCCCCAAGCTGAGCTCCAGAAAGTTTGTTTAGCTGGTCTTTCTGCTGTAAGCGCTGTACAATGGCTGCTGGAAACTTCAAGTGTTTTGCTGTTGACTTACATCCAGAAATTGCTTCACTTCCGCTTTTCAAAGATGTACAGTTGTATAATTTTGTATTTGTTTGCAGCCATTTTCATGGGTGGATGTAAATGTTGAGATGGGGGGCGTGGCCACTAGCACCTTATCTGGCTTTATAGCGACATGAGGCCCTAAATTGGCTCATTCTGAACGGAGCTCAAAATTGAGCAGACTAAAATCTCATAATCTAAAAGTTATTTTGTGCAAAAAATGTAATAGCCTACATGTTTTGTATAACCCATAAGCCTACCTTAACCTGTTCAAGGAAGCATTCAAGCTCAACTTTAATAGTCTTTTTAATATATTAATAAGCATGTCTGCAACTGAAGGAAACCACATCTAGCTGTAAGGCTCTGTTTGTGTATTTGCTCTGTTGGGACTCAATCTGATCGTCTTTCTTGTATTTGTTGACTACATCACTGTGGTTAAGTACTGGAACCAGAGAGACTCGCTTTATACTCTCCGATTCCTGGTTCCCTCCTCTAGGAATGCTAAAACGTCCTGCTCCTGTGAGTTTTCCCATCAAAACCAGTGGGCTCCTGAGCCAAGTGTCACTCTAACATACGTTTAATTTCTTTTCCTGAAATGAAATGATTATGAAAACCTTTCTGTTGATATTTGTTTTATTTTTTATGCTTCAGATGTCCTTTTAATATTTCAAGCATATTTGCAACCAGGTAATCACTGCATTTTACCTCCAAGCTTCCTCTCAAACTTTATTCACCGTGTTTGCTGACTTCATCATTGGGGTTAAGTACCAGAACCGTTGGCCCACCAGGACCCACATTGTTTTTTTCCCTTTGATTGCCTGTTCCTGCCTTTAGGCGATTTTATAACAGTCTGCTCCTGGGGGATTTCCATAGGAACCAGTGGGATCCCAAATCCAGTGCAGTTTCCTGAGACATTTTATTTACTATGGCCCGCTGTTGGTTTGTAGAAAATACACCACAGAAATGAAGCAAGAATGAGAAACCTCTATGTGGACAGGATGTATAAAGTTTTCACATCCTTGCTGAAATGGGGGGTTTCATGAATAATTTCCAAGCTTTTTACACCCTTAAAAATCCTCCAATTACATGAGAAGGTGCAGACACTGTTACTTTGAGGAACGTTTTGGCAAGAAAAAGCTTCAGCAAACTGATGCATAAATTTATACACCTTTGAATTAAAGCATGTTCTATTCATTTTCTACATCCATCAGTTTTTGGTTGGAACTACTGGGATCCCACATCTGAACTTGACATTTTTATCTCCACCTTGCCCAAGTTCTCCTGATCTCATTCATATAAGAACCTTCCAGTCACAGACAGAAGGGGAAATAGAAAGCAGCCTCGCGAGCAGGTCTGGTATTGGTTTGTTTTTATTTAATTTTCTTTGAAGCATTACCTGCAGTACAGATTGTCGGGGTCATGACCCGGCTTTTCCTTATCAGTAATGCATTTATACATGAGTGTTCAAGTTGCTCCATCTGACTCGCTTTGAGTTCTGCTGCTCTGCCGCCAAGATGCCGTCCTCACACCTGAGACGGTTGGCAGGCTTCCCAACCATCCTGGCCTTCATTTATGCTCCATATTCAGAAATGAAATCACCTGAAGCATTAACAACTCATATGGACACACAAAGAGCATAATTCTCTCACGTATTTGTCCGGATTATTACTGCAAATAAAGATTATTCTATTATTCTGATGATTAATTGAATATTTGGATAAAAACAATTAGCACCTTCTGCAGAGTTTTCATTTAACCATGTAAGCCTTTTAAACACAATATTAGAAATACATTAAAAGATGCAAAAAAGCAAATTAAACTTTTTTGAATACAAAAATAAAGATGTTAGTGACTATTGATCATTTGTAGCAAAAGCTGCATCTGTAGTTAAAAAATAGTCTACTACTCTGTTTATTCTTTGGATTAATAATTGGGTAGCTAAATCTGCCTAATAGGGACTTTTTAAAGAACTTGGACCAAGTGATGCTAAAACTACCTAGTCAGGTCTTCTGGGTTCAGCATATTTAGTTTCTTATCTTGACAGCAAAATGTATTGATTTTCCTTGGTACAGATTTGGCTTATTTACTCCTCTGAATGTAATTGTTCAGCAAATGTCCATTTTTAGAGTTTGTATGATTAATTGATAACTAAATTAGTTAAAGATTATTTCAATAATCAATTCATCATGTTTAATTTGATTAATCGTTTTAGATTAGTGTTTTAACTGACACAATAGATCAGCTGAACTAAAAAAATCTATTTCTGTTTTCTGCCTCTACAAAATTTTAGAAGAGTTAAAAATGCATATATGACAAGAAAAGTTTCCTCTGAAACTCTAATATTTGTAGCTGCCAACAACTCACCAGCTTTTACTGACATAATCTGTTTCATTTCACATCAGGTTCAGGGTCAGCTATCTGAGCCTGTCACAGCAGACAAGAAAACATCAAAACTAATCTGTGGAGAGGAAATGGGAAACCTGTCTGCCAGCCTTTGGATCGTGTATGTGCTTCTTCATAATCAGGCTTCATGGTGTAAACAGAATATTCCCGTCAGCCCGACTGGACCGGATTTGAACGGGTGACGGGACGGGGCGGGGGTCAGTTATGGGAGGTATCATGAAGGTCTCTCCTGCGGCCGGCGCTCGCAGACGGAGGAGAAAAGCAAGTGATGCAGAATCAGGAGCTTCATTAATCCGTGCAGGCCGTGGCATCGCTGTGAGGATACTACCAAGAAGCTGATCAAACAGCCTGCCGTCTGATTGGCCGGAGCAGGTGTTTGAATAAATCTGATCCAAATATTCAGCATGAGTAATCGGAGTCTTTAGAACCAGCTGACTCTGATTCAGTCTGAATGATTTCCTGAGTATTACAGACTTCTAATCAGTTTTATTTATTTATTTAATTGACTTCATTCTGACCTGAATTTTTCATACAGGGCTGTTTTATTTACTTTTAGCTCATTTTGACTATTGATGGCTTCATTGATTCTTGTAAGATATATTTTGTTTGTCTTCTGTCTCTTGTTTAACCTTAAAAATTTCAGAACATCTACACACAACTGAAATATGAAAGTTAATTTTATGAGAAAATATATTTATAATGTATACTATGTTGTAACACATTTTGTTGTCATTGATGCATGGTGGGTATAAAAATGATTGAATTTAGTACTGTTAGCATTAGTTTTCACTAAATGACGTCATGTTAAAATAGCATTTTATCATTAGTTTCCACTAAATACTGTGTTGGTATAAGCATTAGCTTCTACTAAATACTATTTTGGTGTAGCACGCTAGCATTAGTTTCCTCTAAATACCACATCAGAATAGAGCTATAGTGTTAGCTTCCAGTAAATACCATATTAGCATAGTGCTTTAGCACTGGGGGTGGTAGTGTAAAGGCTCTGCTGAATATTTCAACATGGTTTCTAGAGGCAGGTTGGTTCACTTGGACAGTTTTTTTTTATGTGAAAAGAAACTAAAGAGCTGGAAAAGGCAAACTCATCAAGTAACTCAAATAAAATTAAAAGAACTATAGGTTTGAAATGTGTTGCACTTACTTGAGAGTTTTTTCGTATTTGTTCATATTGCATAATTTCCATCAATGTGTGAATGCATCATTAGTATGCGTAAGAAATGCTTGGGAGCCAATCGGATCACAGCCCTCAACTCTTTCTAACATGTTCATTCGTATCACATAGAAAATAAAAATTCTTCCGCAGATCGAAGATGTTTTGCTGACTGCAGCATTGGTATCTCCTGCAGCTTTCAGCACTTTTCCTCCCATTGCCCTGTCTTTTGCCATTTGTTTCAGTTAGGGGGTAATGCGTGTGGCTGTCAAAAACGATTGGCTTTGGTGGTGTGAGGCTTGCCCTGCAAAGTGCGCTGGACAGTAAATTGTATTTTTCCACAGAGTTATTAGGGCATTATTATAGCAGCGCTGGAAGTGAACAATGCCTCATCGTCCTCACAGCCATACAATTAGAATCATCATTAATCGCTACTATCAGCACATCAGCGAGCCAGAGGGGTTATAATAGAGTTATAGACCACTTATTGGGTAATCAGTCAATGCGATTGCTAACTAAACTGTCTGTCATGGTGCCAAAACTGAGTGGCTGGCCATTGGCTCAAAGGAGAGAACAGGATTGTGGGTGTGTGACAGGAATGTTTATGTTTGCACTTCTGTTCAGATGTGTTCTATATATTACGTCTCTCTAAAGAGGCTGTGCATGATGTATCTGTGTGACTCCTGGTTGCAATAACAAAAGTCTGATTTTATTGCAACTAAAAGCCGTGCTACGTTAGACATAATAATTTATATGTGGATGGTTTTACATATTGAAGGCTAGTTATCTTTTTTGCCAAATTGTGCTCCTATGAAGCTGCAGATGTAGCTACATGGATCTGCATGCAAATAAACAAGATATTAATGCAACAGTGGCATCATGCAGGGTGCAAATTATACAGTGACAATTGAGAAAGAGAATCAATCTGTTGTCCAAGATGGAAACTCCATCTTGTTTCATTATAAGTCTATATACATTAAAGTAATCATATATCACTGTAATCATATATCACTGATGTGACACTCACCATAATCTTTGTGTTGAGGTTCTTCAGAAAAACGTTTTCCTCGTTGAATGTAAAACACCCAGTTTGCCTATTATTCTGGACTCTATTGAAGAAAACTGAAAAAAATATGTAGTCTATTCTAAGTAATAAAATCAGAATCTAGGTCATTCTTCATTTGAAAGAACTTGCTATATTTAATCAAGTTTAAAGCAGACATGCAATTAAAAGCAGATTTGGTACACTAAGGTGTAGTTTAGACTGTAGTTTAGAATGTGATTCTATTTACCACGCAAAAGAAACAAGAAAGCTTGGAAAAACATATAAGATATTTGTAAGTAGATCTAAACTGAAAAGTTGTAGTTATGTTCTAATTTATTTATTCTAGAACTGGGGTTATGGGGCACGCAAAATAAATCAAGGGACCACAAATGGCCCCCGAGCCTCTCTTTTAACACCCTTGTTCACTAGGGGAAAAAATGGAGAGCAGAGTTAATGGTCACAATAATCATAACAATGAAAATTAACATCAAAATTCAGCTGTGACATACTTTATATGTTCACTTAAACAACTGATGGAAACTACCTAGTTTTGTTTTTATGCCGTTGCGAGGCTCCCAAATGTAATAATTATTGATTTTCATCCTGAGTAAATATTTTTTCCTGCATTAAACAAAGTGCAGGGAAAGTGTAGCAAGCAGAAAACGGATACAGTAGGGGAAGGTTTAAAGAGCAGCGTGTCTCAGAGCTGGTGTGTACTAATTATAAATTAAATATAAATTGTATGTGTAAATATAAGTCAGGTTATATTTTACCCCCTTTACCTGTTTCCACTTGCTTTAAGAGAGGATGGAGACATCAAGAGGGTCAGACTTGGTCAAACCAGGATTTAAGACCAGTTAGTCTTAAATTCATTGAGAAAAATAAGTTGTCCTTAAATACCAAATCCATACAATTTATTTATGGTTCAGGTTTTAAATTCCATTCATACTGGTCTGAAACAGTCTTAAATTTGTGTTGGTGAAACCTACTGACATTTATCAGCACATCACTGCAAAAACACAAAATTTTAAGTTAGTTTCAAGTGCAAATATCTTGTATACTTCATATTAAATAAAAATGACTTACAACTCTCTGCTTTCACAAGGCTCATTAATCATTCGTGTCCTCAAACATAAAACAACGAAGCAAGTGTTTTACTTGTACAGCTTCTTTTGAGTCAATAAATCCTTAATATTAATGACTAAAAAAGTATTAGTTCAATGAGACTTTATTTCACGTAGGACATTTTTCAGTATTTAAGTAAAAAAACAAAACCTGCCTGTGGAACTAATTAATTTTCATCAAGTATTTTTTTATACGTAAAACAAGGTCAAATATCTTGCTGAAAAGTTACTTGTATCTTAGTTTTGTCTTATTTCAAACCTACTGAGACATTTGCACTGGAAATTAGGCAAAAACACATGGTACGAATGTGTTTTTACAGCAAAAGCTGGTATATTCCATCCATAATCATTCCTCTGCTCTGTCTCCTCAGATGACCCAGGAACAGTGCTCTCATAGGAACAATGTCCAGAGTTCAGAGAAACCACAAGTGTACAAAGTGGGAATATACGGCTGGAGGAAACGCTGCCTTTACTTCTTCGTCCTGCTGCTAATGATCTTGATCCTGATCAACCTGGCACTAACAATTTGGATCCTCAAGGTCATGAACTTCACCATCGTAAGTCCATATTTTGTGTATTTTTGCTGTGGAAGACTCTCTGTATCCTGTTTATTTTCTTCTGATTTTTGATTTATTGTCTGATGTATAAAAAATGGGCTTAATTTTTTTTCTGTGCATCTGCATACCTTTTTTCACTGACGGCTCTTTTTAAATCTGCTGCTGCTTCACATACGAGTTACACAACACCACATCCTTTCAGTAACCTACATTTTCTGATCATTCCACATGACATGAAAGCGTGAGCCTTGAATATTTAAATCGACCCAGTTATATTTTCTGGGATGATTAATTAGTTGTTGAGTGCTGATCTGAGGTCAGCAGCTCTCTTGGACAGTCACCAGTCTCAGTACATCATTTTCTTATTTACATCACTGTGTTCTTTTTTAAGGATGCTAGTGGTTAAAGAGAAGGTACATCTCCTTTCAATTTTAGGGTACAAAATGTTGGGATGAAAACCAGTTTTTTTGTTTTTTTAATCAGGTTATAAGCATAAATGTGAATTTAAGCTTACAAAGAAGACTCCATGGTGTCATTATTGATTAAATAAAGATCAAGTTGAACAAAACTAAGTACATCCTTGCTACTTCCAGAGGATTCAGTAAGATATTGATGTGCAAGTTCATCCCTGACTATGAAATCTGACAAGAAACACTTGGGAGCACATTTTCTGAAAACTGTTGGATCATGGGAGGGGTGTACTTAGTTTTTTACCGTCAGGATTTTCATTTTGGCTTCGTCTTTAATAAATAATAGTCTGGAATATGTTTGTTTTAAAAATGTTATAGCTGAGTAAAGGCTAAATCAATTTCATTATATCCTTATATATAAAACCACAGAATTAGAATTAGCATCTGACTTCGTGCTCTGTGGTTTCTATGATGATGATCTTGAATCACTGACGGCTGTGAAAATTTATGAAACACAGGGGTCCCTTTTTTTCAATGTTTTTCTATATTTCTTCAATGTTTCCATTGAGCAATGTGATATGAATGTTGTATGTGGATGAGTAGTGTTTACAAAAAAGACTGATCAGGCATTCATTTAAAAAGCCATAAAAGGAATATAAACATTCCACTCTTCTCTTAGGAACCTCTCTGTTTTTCTTTACTTAATTTTAATGCTGTTTGGGATTTTTTAAAACTTTTTTTTTAACTTTTCTGGAACAAATCTGCCTTTGAGTTTCATCTCAAACGGCCTTTGTGTTTTATTCCTACGTTAAATCTATATCAGCACTGTGAGCAAATTTATGAAACAAACCAAATACACCTTTCTGCTTTCACAAAGCTCATTAATCATTCTCGTCCTCAAACATAAAAAAACTAAACAAAGCAGTTTTACTTGTACAGCAAATATGAAAACCCAACTACAAATTAAGAGGAAAAGAGCTAATCTAATAACAGAAGGCAAACAAAACTAATTTAATCACAATTCTGTTAATCCAACAAAGACAGGGTTTTATTGTAAAAATCGCAGCGTGTGCTGTTTTTGAACCCATGTGTCTCCAGTGTTTCTAAGCTTTAGAAAACATGTAAAACACTTCACATTCATCAGTGCCTGCAGAGCTGCTGTCTCTCTGAAGCTCTGAGTCAGTCTGTCTTCCTCTCTTCCCTGCTGCGTTGCTTCGTTTTTACTATTCCCTACCTTCCTGGTTTGTTTTCGCCCTATCAGCTGCACACATTGTCTTTCTGCTCGTATCAATCCGGCGCGTAGTGATGAGTCGGTATAGCCGAGGCAACACAGCACACAGGAACACGCTCACATGGTTGTTGATGTGAATAATACATGAGGCCTGCTTCACAACGCAGCTTTAATATGAGATCTACATAAATCAGGAACGACTTTCTCAGATGCTGAGCTGCGCGTTGTGACGGAGAGCCTCAGTCAGTCAGGCCCTTTAATGTTTTTAATGTGTCTACTTGATGGATTTATAGAATAAGAAAAACTTTTGAAATGTGGTAGATGGGTTTAAAAGGAGGGAAAAAAGTAATAATGTCAAAGCAGATCAAGAAAGGGAAGGAATATCTCTACTACTTTTTCTACCCTGTGATGTTTCAGTGACATCCATTAATCCAGGCTCATGTTTACTGTTTGTGGGACTCCATAAAAACTGTTTTACAAGTTTGCTCTTCAAAAACAGTTGCTCCTAATAAACTTTACACAGATTAGAACTTAATTATTTAGGCTTATGGACCATTTCTTGATCATTTATTAAATTATTTACCTATTTTTCACAAGAATCACTTCAGAAATATTGGACATAATGCATTAAGTTATGACCTTCAGACGTCTTTTTAATAGAATTCCAAAGTGTTTCTCGGTCAGTCCTCCTTAAGTTTAAGTTTGTAAGTCAAAACTGAAATTCTCTGTTTTTTGGGATATATTCACAAACTTTTTTTTTACCTTGGACATTTCCAAATACTTCTGTCTTCCAAACCATTGAAGTTTGTATTCATAAATATGCATCGTTTATTCAGTTAAACTTAGAAAAAAACATTGAACATGAATCTACCTTTGCAACATTTAAGAGCCACAAAAGTTACATGAAAATAATTAACCTATTTGGTTCAGCTTATTAAAATAGTTTGATTTTAAAATGAAGGAATAGCATTTTATTTTTTGCTTGTTGCTAGGTAACCAGAGTGAGTGAGTAAGATGATGCCACCAACCTTTATTAGCTCTCCATGATCAGCTTTCCTCTGCCTACATTTCCCACAATGCTGTGCAGTATTGTAGTAGTTGAATTTTCTATTGATATTGATCATGTGTTTATACCCATATATGTATTATTGATTTATTGCCCTGCTCTATAACTATCAAAGACATTTCTCCATTTCATTTGATTGTTTCTTGAAAATCTTCAGTTTTTACATTAATAGCACCTGTTAAGCAGCTAGTAAAGCTAAACTTAGATTCATTTGATTGCTAAAACATTTTTCATGTCCTGAATGGGAGCACTGACCTTAAAATACAGAGCACTCTGCCAAAGGAAGTCAATCCAGTGTCATCAAAGCTATTTTTGGAATAGTACACCCAAACCAGTTTCCTAGTATAGTTTCATTTTAAGAGATGTTCAGAAGGCTTTCTCTATGAAGCAGCAAAGGTGAAGGCTGAACAGAAAGTGTGTAGAAATGCATCATTAATAGGTTTGGAGCATGTATTATCCGTTTTTAAAACACTTGAGCATTCAGGGGACAGGAGGTGGAGAAAATATCTTGGATAGAGGAGGCAGATACATGCAAAGATTAAATATTCACATAAACTGCAATTACAGAGACAGAGGGTATGAATAATGAACGTGGGCAAGCAGTGGACAGCAGGAGATATCCGACAATGTGTAGGTGGATTTAAATCAGTTTAAAATGTGCCTTAAGATGCTGCAGGCTTGAGGTTGGAGCAGTGAGCTTTGATCTAGTGGGCAGGAGCTCAACAGTTAGGCAAGCAGTACCACAGGTGTGACCAACACAGCTCAGGAAATGTCGATGGTGTTTTTGAGTTACTTTTTGGCAATCCCAAATTGTGGCAACTGATCACCAGCTGGGGAAACATGCAGTTATTTCTGCATTTAAAATACTTAGATCACCGAGGAGCTTGAATGTTCACTTTGGCCATGATGGGTTTGAATGAAAACTTAAAGACTTTACCACTTACATACTGAAGCTATAAACTAAGTGACGGTGTGCTGCACAGTGGCGCAATTGGTAGAGCAGTTGCCTTGCAGCAAGAAGGTTCTGGGTTCGATTCCCGACCCTGGTCTTTCTGCATGGAGTTTGCATGTTCTCCCATGGGTTTTTTCCTGGTACTCCAGTTTCCTCCCACAGTCCAAAAACATGATTGTCAGGTTAATTGGTCTGTCTAAATTGTCCCTAGGTGAGAGTGTGTGTGTGTGTGTGCATGGTTGTTTGTCCTGTGTGTCTCTGTGTTGCGCTGCGACAGACTGGCGACCTGTCGAGGGTGACCCTGCCTCTTGCCCAGATCGTTAGCTGAGATAGGCACCAGCAACCCCCCCGGCCCCACCAAGGGACAAGGGTGGCAAGACCATCTGCCTAATGGTCTGAAGATTGAAGAACATTGCTGGTTTGAGAAGTTCAATTCTGTGCCTTAAAGTGCCTGCAACATGATTCTGTTATATTTGTGGAAACATAATATTATTAAAATGTTTTAAAAAGTAAATTCTCACCTCTGAAGTCGCTTTTGACATATTTGGTCATAAGATTCTCCCCCAAAAACATAACTTTCAGACTACTGCTTTGCAACTTTGTTGCACGCTTTTATGATGATTAAGGGGAACCTGAGCTGCACTGATTGCTGTTACCAGGGCTAGAAACATAGACAGTAAGGACGAATCTGATGGGTTTTTTTTAGATATTCCTGCCAATGTTATCTGATCCTGCCAAGATCAGATATGTTTTTTAACACTAGTTTTCTTCTGCATTAACAGTAGAGCAGTCACCTTTGGACTTATAATTTCTACAAACAAAAATAGGCCAGATCTTTCATATAATGTGAATTACCTCCTAATTCCTAAAAAAAAAAAAAAAACAACTTCAGTGACTTTTTTTAAGAGTTGGTGGAGACAACGCCGAATGCTGACTGACAAAGTTGTACCAACTGCAACACATACTTTAGGTTCAACTGTTAAGGCACCGTTCAACCAAAGGAGGCCAACACTGAGTTAGTTTTTAGGCAAAATATTGCAGGCAAACTAAACACATTTACACAGAAACATGAAAGTAGAACTCTAGGGCTGCGTTCACACTGCAGCCTGAAATGACCAATTCCAATTTTTTGTCAAATCAGATATTTTTGCCGTGGCCGTTCACACTGTCAAACTTGTGCGACCTTATGTGTTCTGCAGTCTGAACGGGCAACAACCTGAAAGTGTCCCGCATGTGCAGTAGAGATTAGAGGAATAGAGTCAGCGTTCTCAGTGTTCTGCCAACTGCAATAAAAAGAAGAACTGCTCAGTGTTTGCATAAGTAAACAGAGGCTAACATGTAGCATAGCTTACACATATGAAATTGTTGTCCGACCGGAGCAGCATATTAATAACTTAATCCTCATATAGTCTGTCATGGTTGTTATTTTCCTTCCCACTTGCGAGTATCAGGGCACAAAATTGTGACATTTGTTGAGTATCAGTGACGTTGAGTTCGGATGAATGCGCCCTGGACGTTAGGTCACATTTGAATCTGATATGTATTGGATATGGGTCACATTCAAAAAGAATTTGACCTGTGTTGTTCAGACTGTCATGAAAAAATTGGATACAGGTCACATTACCTCAAAAAAATTGGAATTTAGTCATTTCAGGTTGCAGTGTGAACGCAGCCTATTATTTTCCTATTTCGACAGTTTTTCATCCCAAAAACAAAATTGATTTGGGGGTTTGTTACACTGTAAATGGATTTTATGTCTGTTTGATAATAACTTCAGATATTTGGCTGAGGTTTTCAGATGGCAGACCTGTTGCCCCTCACTGATGCATGAGCAGCTCTGTCTGAAGATTCAGGTCACAGACAAATATCCTGACATTTTCTTGTAGGAGTCAGGATTTGTTATTCCATCAGTCAGGGCAGGTCGCTGTGACCCACATGCAGCCAAGCAGCCTCAGACTGAAGTACGCTTGTATTTTCTTTCTGCAGTCTTCAGAAACAGAACCATGGTAATATTCCTTTATTGTTATTATTATTTTCAAATTTGATCATGCTACAGCCACAGACAGCAAGGTAAAACGTCAGAATCGTACATATTTCCGGTTGGATTTAGCTCTGGACTATAACACTTGCATATGTTTTCATTTAAACCATGTCATTGCATCTCTGGCTCTGGCTTTACGGTCGTTGTCCTGCTGGAAGGTGAATCTTCATTCCCGTCTTTTAGTCTAAGTTTTCTCTTTTTATAATTTCTGTGTTTGTTTCTTCTATCATTTAGTTCAGTTATTCTCATTGTTTGTGCTTTGGACCAACTAGTTTTCTTCCACTATCCGTTTTTGTATCTGCAGGTGACATGAATATTTTTGAGCAACATTTTTCTGATGAGGTGAGAAATTACATAAATTTGTATGATTCTTGAGTAAAGACCTATAAAAACTGTCAAAGGTCTGAAAACTCCTTGGAGGAAATTTAAATGTGTTTGTTGGTCTTTGAAGATTTTTTTTCCTTAATTTTAAGCTGTTATTTTTTTCTGGTTAAATTCTATCTTAATATTATGACTATATTCTCATATTTAAACAAAAATTCATGCAATCTCTTTAATATGGGATGATTGAAATAAAAATCACTTTTTGAAAATACTTTAATTTGTAATTCATTGTTCAGAAAAGAAAGTCAGAAAAAAAAGAATACTGCCAGATCTCAGATCTGGAATTTAAAAAAAGTTAACAGATTTTATTTTGAAGCCAATCGCCCAGCACCAAGTAGCCTCTGGATGTCAGAGAAGTGACCTAGAGGTTCTTGTAAAAGCATTGTCTATGTCAAGTTATTTTTTAAACTGTGCAACTTCCCCACTTGAGAAAGGATGGATGAATTCATGCAAACTCTTAATGACAGGGATTTACTCGAAGGACCAAACAGTTTTCTTGCTTTTATCTTCCATTTATTTCACAGTTTATGGACCATTGATCCAGAAGATGCAGGTAAAATCATTTAACCAAACCCAAAAAATAATCTGTATAAACTAGTTTCACTCAATTACAAAGGAAATAGCAAATTATAATACCAAACAACCCATCACAAATTAAACCCACAAAGTAATCAAAGTTACATAAACAAGTAACTAAACTTAAGTTGTTTAACTTTAAAGTGCATTTCAAGTTAATATTTATATTTGCATACCCCTTAACATACAAACATCTGCTTCTCAACATTAATCATAAATATTTATTATAAATTTAGCTTTAAGTTATTCTTTTGAGGTTGATGACAAATTAACAGTTGAACTTGGCACCTAAATCAATTTCAACAACACAATAATCAATTAAATCATAAAAGTCCATGAATCAACGAAAGGCAAGCGTAACTGCCACAATCCCCCACTTCAGTTCAGCTGTCACTATCGGGTGCTAATGATCCGGTCGGCCAAACTGGAAGCCTGGCTGGAGGAATGTAGACAACCTTTTGGTCCGATGTCATAATAATACAGCTTATGTCTTACCGGCTGCCTCTCTGCTCATCTACAAGATCACAGGTTGAATAGGATCTGTGATTCAAAACGTCAAAACTCCCGAGCTCCTTGGCAACTTTCTCTTCCGTCTCCTCTTTTTTATTTCATTGTCCATCCCTCTTTTAGGTCCGTATGGAAGCGCATAACTTTTTTTTCTTTACTCTTTTTTTCTGATTTGACTTCACAGTCTAAGTTTTGTATTTCTGTCCTGACTTGTGAGCTGCTGAGCTCTTACACACATCCAGCTCCCACATTTGCACACCAACACATGAAGTGCCCGGCTAAATTTGGCCTGTTGTATAAAGAGCTGTGATGCTTGTTGAGCTGCTTTATGGCAGTGATTTTGGCCCGTGCAGTGCAGTGGCATCTGGAGAGTTATCAGTCAGCCTGAAAAGTAATATGATTTTCAATTTAACCTCCGAGTGAGACTGCTTAAGGTGTCCTAGAAGCAAATTGCTATCGGTTGTGTTTTTCTTTTGCTGACTTCAAAAATAGCCTTCATCATAAACACAAGGTTCTTGGACGTAATCATCACTTGAGGCTGGTGGTGGAACCTGCACCAGGTGTGATTTTTCCCTGCTTTTTGTATCTGGGTGCATTAATCATGGGATTTCTCAAAAACAGGTGTAACTTGAGCAATTTTCTTTTGAAGGAACTAGCATGTTAGTTTCATGCAAGAGTGCCTTTCAAGATGTGAAATGCACTCATGAGAAGCAAAGTCATTTCTGAGTAATTGTGCCATCCAAAGTTATTAGAATGATAAAAAATAATCATTTGTTATTTTGTCTTGTAAACCTGGAGCAAGACTGCACAAACGGTGTAGCCTAGTAATGAAAGGTGACCTTTCATTACTATGCTTCTTAAACAGGTTACAGTGAGTTTATGGTCTATACAAACATGTTTATTACATTTTGTGCACAAAATAATTCTTAAATTATCAGATTCTGGCCAGTTCTGCCCATTTTGAGTTCCTTTCAGAATGACCTGTTTTAGGGCCTCTTGTCACTTTAAATCCAAGTAAGTTTCACCACTCAACATTTACACTCACACATGATACAGGATTATTATGAGCGGAGCCTTCAGCATAACCCGCAAGAATGCAACAAGTAGCAAAGGACTCCTCTTTTCCAGCAGCCATTGTGCAGCACATATATCAGTTGTTTTTAGAAGCAACTGGAAGTACATAAATGTGCAAAATATAAAATTTGAATACTAATTCCCCTTAAAAACTGTTTCTAAGCTTATTTAATTGGTGAAGTTGTTTTTCTAGTTCAAAGGTTTTTATTTAATCTTTTTCCTCTTTTATTTATGCGGTTCTTCCTTTCTCCTCTCCACACTGCTTCCGCCATTGATCCAGCTCTGTTTACACTTTTGTTTGCCTGAAGACATGTGGAACTGTTCCTATAGAGAAAATATGGTGGTATGCGACAGGCACAATGGGAAATAAAAATAAAGTCTTCTGTTTTCAGGCACCAGCTCAGTCACAAAACATCTGAGGAGGTTCAGTAGGTAAACATCTCCGGGTTTGCTGCTGATTGTCGCCGCTGCTCACGGGAGAAAGAGCAGTAATTTTCATCTTGATTGCAGTCTGCCTTCTCTGCATCCCCCATGGTGTTTCACTCATGCAGAAGAAGGAAGAGTAATGAGAAGTCAGAGATGAATAAGTAGGAAGCTAACACTGATGAAGATGTTTGTGACAACAGTATTTCCATGTTTTGTCTGTTTTTTTCCCAGTTTTAGGTCTGTAGTGAAGGTATTCCATCATAGCGTGATGAGGTAATCCGCTGCACTGCGCAGAGATGCGCAACAAATGGTAGATTTAATTCAGTGCTGCTAATGTGACATTAGTAGCTCTTTCATTATGTGTCTGTTGAGTTTTTAACAAGGTGACACAGAAACTATTTTGGATGGTCGAGTTTCTGGACGAGTTTTTCAGATGTCCGGTGGCCGCGCGCATTAACTCTGTCTGACTAAGGGGACAAAGCATTTGATATAGTTTGGTGCTTAGTGTAACCGGAAAAATAATACTAGTAATAATAATAAAATAATATAAAATCAGCGAGATGCGTGACTGCAAGGAGAGCGGGAAACATCCTCACCGGGTTAAACCAGCGGTTAGCAGCACCGGCTAACCGGGAACACAGACCTAAACTTTACAGGGAAGACGAGGCCAAACGCTGGGCAGCGAGTTGAGATGTAAACGCCGCATCATGTTTTCTTCACAAATATACATCATTATCTCACCCCTCACTCTAAACACCACTGAAAGCGACTACAAGTTATTCCTGCCGTTCATGTAGAGCTGCGCAACCAGAGCTAATGCGATGGGTTTAAACTCTTACCTTAATCAATAACTCCTCATAACTAATCATAATTCCTCACAGGGGGTTGATGTAAATATCCATAGCCTGTGTCCAGTTCGAGTGAAAGGAGGTGAGGTTAACTTTAGACATCCAGCTGCTGCAGCGGCAACGCGCAGAGGGCAGCGGTCTGATTGGTCGGCTTTAAACGAAGAAACTATAAACATATCTTCTATAAACATATCTTCTATAAACATATCTTCTATAAACATATCTTCTATAAACATATCTTTTAGGAATAAATCTGCTATGATAGTGAAACCCTCGGAGCAACAGAAACAGTTGCTGTAGGAGCTATTTTCCCATTTTTTGGTTAAATCCTAGAATTTAAATTGTTTAGTTTATTCTTATTTTTTGTTTATTTTCTAGTTAATTTATCATTCGAATTTTAGTTTAATTTGTTGTTTAGACTGAGTTTTTTTTATTAGGAATTAGCTTAATTAGTTAATTAATTTCAGGTTGAGATGTGGGTATTTCCTGCTATAAATAGGTGGGTCTTAGGTAGCTTATTATTCACCTGGGTGGTCACAAGGTTTTTTACCAGCTAATTAGTCACATCACATCGGGGGTTTTTTTGTCACTCAGAGAACAGGAACAGGAATAAGACCAGAAGCCTGTAACCTTTTTTGCCTGAACTGAAAATAAAACCAAACAACTATATTTTGACTTTTGATTCTTTTGCTGTGTAAATCAAAATCCACGGTGCATCAGGTGACTATTTGAGTTTGATTCACCTTTTGTTTTGATCACTTTTGAGATTTGAGTTTTTTGGTTTTCAAATTTAAGTTTTTGGGACAAATGGTCACTAGTGGTGGTTCTAGTAAAGCAGGCCGCCAGGCCTAAAATACACTGGGAGAAACCCTGAAATCTGCATACCTGAATGCCATTAATAGTTCACTTAATGTCTGTTCTTTATCAGTACCCATCCCAACAAGTCAACATGCTGATTTATTTTAACATTGGTGTCTATCTAAAAAGTTAAAAATACATTAAAATGTTAGTTGAAGATCCAAGTTTTTATATTTGTGCAGATTTTCCATTCGAAACCAAAAGGTTTGAAATCATCTATCTATCTTTTCTTTTTCACTTATCTAAAGCCCTTTTTGCACTGCAGGGTCCGGTCTGGCCCAGCCTGTCTCTGTTCAACTCGGTCCTAAAGATCAGGTCCCAATCTGACATCAGCTGATTATGTGAAAATCCATTTTGTTAATTAAATGCATTAATTCCCATTTTCCACATCGCAGAAATCATAGGGCCCAACTTGAAGGAGAACTGTTATGCAAGCTTCACATTTTGGATGTTTTTGTACTTTCAGTTGGGTTTCAACTGCTTCTAAAAACATCTAAGTTCTTAAAACAAAACACCCAGCTTGTTTTTGCAAGCTGGGTGTTCCATATTTTTTGGTGTCTGGAGAATTAGCCATTTCAAAAACCGCTAGAATGTGACATCACAAATCAGCAGGTACTTATTTAGCAACCCAAGTGGAGCTCCAGCTGGTTGTATTGACTGCTGGAAAGTACAAGTGTTTTGTTGTTGACTTACCATTTAGAAAGCACTTGCTACTTTCTTGTTGTTTGTACAAAAGGCTAAACTTTTGCCTTTTAAAGATATACAGTTGTATAATTGTGAGTCTTTTGCAGCTATTTTCACATAGACGCTGAGTTGGGTGGTGTGATTTAAAATGACAAGAGGTCCTAAAATAACATCATTCATAAAGGAACTCAAAATAGGCAGAACAGACCACACTGAAATCTCATTATCTTATAATAATTGCTTTGCAAAAAATGTGATGAATGTGTTTTGTGTCGCACATAATCCTATCCTAACCTGTTCAAAGAAGAAAAATAGTTCACCTTTAAAGTAGTTCAGTGACTAAACGGATGCAGGAATTACTGCTGACTGTCGATGAGACTGAAATTAGCTCAACTAAAGGATTGAAGGATAAAAAATAAGATCGGCAGTTGAAGGCAAACCCCCCCCCAAAAAACCCCTCCAACTTTGGACTTTTGAGTGGGTGTTTTCCCAGGTCACTTAATACATTTTTAGTTTACTGAAAAGAACCAGAGAGCGGGACAATTAAGCAGCACTGGATTTTCTAACTGTAAAATGGAGTTACAGCTGAGGACACTAATTATGTTTGAGGCAGAGTCGGCTAAATTCATAAATTCAGCACTCAGGGGACAACTAATAAAGCTAAACTTCAGGCTTTTATAGCCCCTAATGGGAAAATTAGCTTGCTCCAAGACATGCGACCTAATGTATAATTACAGAAAATGGGGAGATTAAACGCAAAACGCTGTTAGTGAACAGGAATGTTATTGAAACTTACTGTGCTTCTGAAGCCGTTTCACTTTGTGCTTTTACTGTTTAAAGCTCAAAAGATACAAATTCAATTCCTGGATGACAAAGTGAAAATGTACAAATATCTTGCTTTTCTGACTGTGAGATGACATATCAAACCTTACTTAAGTTTTAGTGTGAAAGTAAAGTCTTACAGCCAGCATTTAAAACTAGAATTACCTGTGATAAATTAGCTTTATTTCTACAGAGATATACTCAATCCAGGCAGATGAATCAGCCATGATGTTGGGGCCTGCGCTTTTAAACACAAAGTGTGTTGGGGATAAATTAGAGATAAAAGAATTGAGCATCAATGAACTAGGAACGCATACAATGCAATTTACCTATCAGGAAGCAAAGAAAGGCCCATCAGTCTCTGATCTCCTCAGTTCTCCACAGAGTGATGAAGACCGAGACTATTTGCAAAACTCACACTTATGAATACCACAAATCAGAAGATTTGTGGTTTAATGAGTCGTTAGTTGGCTGCTACTAAAGATCAAATGATGTGATGCTTATTAGTGTGAGCCCGACAGACTCAAACAGCAGCGCTCTGCACCGTAATTACTTCAGCTGATGTACCCTTCAGCAAGGTTCTGCACATTGGCGTGCTCAGTTAATTCCGACAAGAGGTCACCTGCCTCTTTTCTCTGTGAAGAAACTATTTGCTTCAGTGAACTTATTTCAGTCACAGGCAACTGAGGCAAGGCCTTTTTGGGTTTAAAGAGCTTTTATTTTATGTCACAGTGATGTGACACTTTCCTGATGTTTGCTAAACCTCCTCATCAAAGTAAAAAAAAAAAACTACAAAGCGAGACACCAAATTACTTATTTGCTTGAGAATATAGTTGTCAGTATGTCACAATAAATTAATCCCAGGATAATTTTTTTTGCATGATTGTTTTTCTCGTGTTTCTTTCTACCAAAAACTGGATGACGAAAGTCTTCAGTCTGGTGATTTGGTCTCAACTTGCCATTTTTTGAAGGACAGTGGAACATAATTCCATGTTTTTCATGGAAAATTCACCAATTTGTGGATTTTTTTTCACCATATCTAAAATATTGAAAAGAAAATGCAGCAAAAGAAGCTGAAATATCAAGATGCAATGCTACTTGACCTGCTATTGGTTGGAACTTGCAAAGCAGCCAATCCTCGTCCACCATTTATTCTCCATAGCACTTATTGGCTGTAACCACAAAAGCGGAAATAAAGGAGAGAGTAAATGTTAGCTTCCATTGTATTGCTAAGACAGTTTCCACTGTGTATTAATGCATATCTTTGGCATTTTTAACTATTAATATAGGCAGTTATGAGTGTTTTTAGAGGAGGTCTCAAGAATGTTTTGGTGGTTTTGGTCCCTAATTGAATAAGGGGTCCAGTGTAATATTGTTTTTTGTGCTATCTCATAATTGTCAATTGAAAAAATGGTTTTCAATCTTTTTTTAAAAATAAATCCCACTGAAATACAGAAAGGTTTACTACTAGCTCATATATTGTAAGACTGTATTTTCAATTGTAAGATTGTTTCACTGCTGTCAGCACAAGGTGAGACCAAAATAAAGCTCTCCAGCTGGATTATTCAGTATTTCCGTGGATTTAATTTAAAGTTTCTGGAATGAAAAGGTTTTCTCAGGACATCCGTCTGCGTGGAAGCACCACAAACGCTGCATCTGTGCGCAGCCTCTTCCAATTCTGAGCTTTTGATGTGGGGCATATTAGATCTGTTCAGTCTCAGAGCTCCCACCAGGCTTGTTTCCTGCAGCGTCTTCCTCAAAACAAGAGCTAATTCCCCCTTCTTCATGTCTGGCATGCTTTAAAAGCTGCATTGACGCTGACGTGAACACAGTGAGAATGACAGAGTCTAAATGGAGGACTCACATCTGCATCTGATGGGTTCCTGTCAGGGTCGTGATCTTGCTTGATGCAGATAAACGGCGACTGTCTTCTAACCGGTGGTAAGGATCAATATTAGCATCGACTAGTCAGGCTGCTGTTATGTCCCGCCGAGCGACACCAGGGGTTGGTTTTTGTGCTTGAATCTGAACGGGGCGGGTGGGGACTGTCAGAACCAACTCAGCCATCTCAATCAATGACAAATCACTGACGTGTCCAGGCTCTGGGAAACAGATATTCTAGATGAAAAGTTTGTATCTACTCCCAAAGCCCATCATGCTGTGCCATTGTCTCTTTCTCACTTCATCTTTGCTGTGCCTATTATTTAAAGAGTTTCATGTGGAGCTGTCTGGATGTTTTCAGTCTTCCACATGTTTTCTTTTCACGTCCAGCTCTATTTAAGGTGCCTATATCTCCCATTTGGGGCTTTTCAGGACTGAAAGAAAAGCATGAACTAGTTTGTTTTTTTTCTTCATGTTGACAAGAAATGTTTTATGTAAGATGATAATAGGATGATTTGGCAATTCTAAAGATGGGTAAAAAGCACTTAAACCCCTAAAAAAAATCACATAAAATCTATGTAATTCAAGTATTGTAATAATTCATTCTTTATTTTAAGTTGACTGGATTACATACACTCTAAACTCTTACAATGTATTTGGTAGCTGTGCATGATCTACTTGTCACCACCAAAGAAAGCAGGGAAAAGGTAGCAACGTATCTTTAAATCTTCCTGTTGTACATCTGAAACAAATGCTGGCATCTTGGGATCACCTAGTTTAACTAGAAGCCATTAGCTGCTATCTACATACCAACTAAATGTTATTGCGTTGCTTCTTCAGGGTTTGGATCATCTTCTACAGTGGTGAGCAACAGTAACTATATGATTTAGCTTAAAAATAACACACTAATCATAAACGCAAAAAAATGTACTTAAGTAAAAGTACAAAAACACAGTCAAAAATGTACTCAAGTAAAACATTAACATTTTACTTAAGTAAAAGTAAAAAAGTACTGGCTTTTAAAAATACTTAGTGTGACCAGCAGGTGGAGATAGTTCTAAAAAGCAACAAGATGCACCAGAACACAGATTTAACAGTGTACAATACTTTATTAAACAATTATCTAAAAAATTCTTTTAAAACAATTCTTTTAAACCTGAGGCGTCAGGCCCACTACTTGGTCACTGGAACCAAAAAGGGATGGGAATTTCAGGGATGGGAACATCCCTGAAATTATCTCCTGTCCTAACATAGCATGAACTTCACTTATTTTGACATTTATTTTGAAAGAAATCCAACTGGCAGGGGAGGACATGGAACTATGGAGCCACGTAGCACAGTTGTAGTCTAGACCAGTGGTCCCCAAACCCCTGTCTCCAATTGGTACTGGGCCGCGCAAGAAATAATTAAATATTTCCGTTTCATGAATTGAGTCTGGATTATCTTTTATTTTGAAAATCCTATAACCGGATTACTTGCGTGCCAACATTGAGCCCACAAGCAGCAAAATGAGTAAGAAACAGATCAGATGTCTTTGGAAAGTTTCTTTGCAAAGGGGAAAAGGCCCAGAGAGACAGGAGGATGGATTTATCCCAGACCGGTAGGTGAGTCTCACATTACAAGCCCGCTCTGCATGACATGTGGTGAACGGCTGTTAATGGACCTTACCAAGCTCTGACCAGAAACGCCCCTCGAAAGTCCCACGTGGATGCATGTCTCACAAACGATGCCTCACAGAGCTTAGTTTCTATGTGTAAATATAGAAACTAATGGTCTTTCATTTCGACTGACTCTCTGCAGAGTATTTCTGAGTCAATTGTTGTAACATTTCTGTTGGATTTTCACAAAATATCAGCCACGACAATAGACAGGGGAACCAACAAGTTCATGTCATTGTTTTTGGACGACACCAAGGTGTTTGAGCCACACGATGCCTCCAATGTTGTGCTAAATGCTACCGGTCGATGAGGAAAACGGTAGATTCTCACACCCTCAGCATAAATATAGCTGTGGACAAGATCACTGATGCCTATTGTTCTTTCAAGGCTGGATAAATTGGGAATTCATGGTTTTGAGGGTTACTTTTGAAACCTGTGATTACTGCTGGCAAATGTTTGAATGTGCCTAGGCCTGATACACGGTACTCAGTGCTAGCGTGGCTAACACAATTACAGTTTAGTAAGAAGCCTTTTCAGGTAAAATAAAATCTTTAATGTATGTCAGATAGGGTACACATTGCATATTGATCTGTTCAGCTCACGTAAGACTGTGTAACAGACAGGTGTAGAAGTTGTATCGGTGCTGCCATTATGCTGTACTTAGCTAAAAGGTTTTCATAATGGATGTGTTTATTATTGACTATTGTTTTCATTCACAAAGAAAGCAAAGCAATAATACTTAAACCAGCAGACACTCCTTTGTTTTTATTAATCCTACGACGGTTGAGCTGCAAATGCGATCGTGCACAAGCTTTGATCCAAGCAAGGTTTCAGATTTTGGAAATCTGTGAATTTTTGTCCACAAATACGACCAGGATACCTGACATCGCCTGTACAGATTCCCTACTAACAGTGGAGAACCATTCTTTTTCCGAGAGAAAGTTTTTGCGTCATGACGCAAAAACTTTCTGCCGGTCTGCTAGTCCACAATGTACATTAGCATGTGTTTACTACTGTAGCTTGTGTTTGTGAGACGGTCACGCACGTGGTAGCTGCACTGTGACGTGAAATGGGCATTAGCCAATGAAACGCGGCCCCTGTGGTAAGGTTCATATGAAGCACATCGAACCTGTCCAGAGAAAGCTTGCTCCAAAAATCTGAAAAGTAAAGGACATAGATTTTGTCTTTTTTGAGAAAATGGAAACAAACAGTGCCAAGATATCTTTCAACTTCTCTGTGGCAATGAAGATGCAGTTAGAGAACTGCTATTCAAGATGATAAAAAGTGACAACCCAATAGTTGCTTTAGAACAGGGGAGCTCAGTACGTCGATCGCGATAGACGTAATGAGCACCCCTGGAAAGGTTTTGAGTCAATCTCGGCAGCAGGTGACAAACTGATAACCGCCAGGACGCTGAGACCAG
>CAEGAF010147243.1:0-14268 GCA_903067075.1 Micropoecilia bifurca
AACAAGCAAGAATGAATCTATGCAGCTGACCATAGACAACAACTTAGCCTTTAAGCTACTTGTTAACAAGCTTAAGGTGCTGCATTGATATTAGCTAGCTAGTCGTCTTTTAGCTAATGCTACTGGATCAAACGAAACTGCTAAATAGTTTGTTAGTTTGGGGGGAAAACTGTGAAAAGTTATTTGTGTTTTGCTGGTTTGTTGCCATGATTCTAACACACCTGTGCAGCTCAGCACAGCAGCAGCAGGTCTCCTTCACTGGTGTAAACCCAGCGTCGTAGCGCTCGTGTTGCGTTTAAAGGTGGCTCGGAAAAACAGGTTACCACATGTTAACAATGGATTACAGTTTTAACTGCTGATAAAAGTTACAGAGGACACGAATATGGGAAGTGTGGAAGACCTACTGTATCAAATTGACAAAGGAATAACAGAGAGTTGGCCGTTCTAAAGTAAAAGCCCAGGGCATACAGCGTTCATGTTGTTTCGTTTTTCTTTTTCATCCACATGGCTTCCCGCGCCCAAACCCTGCAGCGGCACGGCGCCCCCTCTAGGGCAGCATGTGGTAATCTGATTGGCTCTCAGCGACACTCCAGTCTGTCTAATAAGTGAAGACCCGTGTAGAAGATTCGTACTGCTCCTGAATGTCGCATCACTACATTGCAGACTTTCGGACACAGCGTTGTCTCATATGTGCAACAAGTCAGTCAAACCTCCACACAATAATTCAGCGCAGTGAGTGACAACTTTTTTTCATCACAATGCTTATGCGTCTCTATACAACTAGCTTTGCTAACGTCACGTTAACGGAGATTAACCTTCTTGGAGCTACTTTTTTATATGACAAAAAAAGTTAGACGTTGTCCCACCGTGTGTGAAAGCGAAGCGCTGCTGAGTTGCTGTGGCCATCGGATTTATTATGATTTAAGCAGCGTTATTCTATTACTGACTATTAGACAGATCTTGTGCCGCTGAGAGGAAACCACTGCGCATGTCCCGGAGCGCCGCCTGCAAGTGAAAGGTGGGGGGGCAGAAAAACATAAACACCTAATTGGCAAGTCACGTTATTGGTTGTGTTTTTATCAGTGCGTTTTGCATCCACTGAAAACAAAGTTGTTAACAAATAAACTGGACAGTCTTCTGCATGTTTAGTGATATTTTCACAGTTGCGGTCTCGACCGGTCTTGAAATAAAATGCCGAGTCCTCAGCGCCCGAGACCGAGACAAGACCGAGACCAAATGCGGCCGAGTCCGAGACGAGACCGAGACCATCAAGAAATGGTCTCGAGACCAAAACCGGATCCGAGTACCACAACACTGCTAATTGCTGCTGGCTAGTCTGAAGGAGTTGAGTGGGGGATTTGTGGCAGAGGGAAGCTCAGACCTGAGTCCACCCAGGTGTTTAGCCCAGCTGAATGGTTGCCACAGGAGATTAAAGAATTTTGGAAACATGAAGGAACGAAACAAAGCAACACTCCAGATATGTTTATAATGAGGGGAAAACATAACATGATGTGAAGCTCCAAAAAGTCAATTTAAATGAACAAAGTGGATTTACACTAAACCCTTAAGGACAGATTTATTTTGATCCATATTGAGGAATTCAATAAAACGCTGCTGAACTAACATACACATCATTCAGGCATGAAAATGTTAGATGCTCTTTGGATGAAAAACAAGCACAGACAAAAGACTGATTTATCTACCATAAATCAAAGATCATTGATAGATGCCAGCTACAAACAATAGCAGACATTGTGTGTAGATCTCCCATATATTCTCAGTTGCAACACCTGTCCTGTGTCAGTCCTGTATTATTTTACAAAAGAAAAGCTAGATGACTGTCTTCCTGGTTTTCTTTTGTCATGACAGCATTAGGATTCTCCTGGGTAAACTGATTTTAAATGCTGTAGATTTGAACAAACAGTTGATTTGTTAAACTTAAGCATAAGCTGTCGACATGTCCGACAGCACACAACACCAGTTTGCTGATTTGTTGACTGATTTTCTACATGAGAAAAAGAAATGAGCGGAATCTGCATTCAGGGAACAATAAAAAAAATGCTACAATATTTGTTCTTTTGCTGTAGAACTTTTGATGCAAACTTGTAGTTTTTTTCTTTTCTTTTTTTCCTGAAGCCATCTGCTTGTTACAGATGCTTAAGGTGTCAGAAATTCATCATCCTTCCTTCATTCATGGTAAGGTGGAATCCTTGTTAGTCTGACAAGTTCATCATAGTCAAATGTAACAAGAGTCCTGTGAATGTGATTTATAGCAGGATAACCAGAGGTTTGGTTTTAGAGAAAAAATACAAATGTAAGGCGACCAGAGCTGTATCCAGTGCAGACTTTTGTTAAAAAGCAGCAAATCAGTAATATGTAATATCAGTAATATCTACAGCTGCAGTAGATAACTTGTGGAGACTGACTTTAGTATAAATTGAGTGATTTCAAAGGATAAAGGTCATGTCTCATTTAGAGAAGCCAAATCAAAAATGAGCCTCTGGCACTTCCTGTTACTGTAAGTTTTGTCTCTGCCATTAGCACATTGAGTGACATATACATGAGTGTAATTGTCAGCGTAAAGCCCCTCCTCCTGGTCCTGATTGGGTGTTTCAGACCAGAAGCGGTGTACCGGTCAGACAAACTTGATTTTTTCACAGGTTATCCATCTCATGTTAAACCGTCACGACATGGTCACAGTTATTTGGTATAAGCAGGAGGAACCCGGCCACGCCCTCTGATAGAAATCCTCCAATCAGAAAAGAGTCTCACAACAAGCGTTTCACGTGTGATGAAAAGAAAATAACAATTAATAAGAATAGTGGGTTGTTGCTTTTTAGGTTGTCCTTGTTTTCAAACTGAATTCATTCATCTGATTCGTATCTATTTCAGTTTGAGCATGTATATACTTAAATGTGTCTGCTAGGTGAGTCCTTTCACTGAAAGTAATTGATGATTTGGTGACGATGCATTTAAAATGACAGTGTTCCTTTTAGATGAGGTGTGCCGGACCTGCAGGGCCACAGCTGCAGCGCTGCTCTCCTGAGAGTCTCCTGGCAAACAGAAACGGTTCATTACGATTCAACGGCCGACTCAGGAGATGATCCTGATAGCACTGAAACAAAGATGATCACATCAGTGGGATGCATCATTTTGGAGAAAAATAGGATGGAAATTTAACCGGTGTATCATTCATGGACTAGAAGAAATCAGTATTCACTTAATAATGCATGGATTTTAGCCTCGACTTAGACTTGTCTAAGATTTGAGACTTGATTTAGGAAAAAAAGCAGTTCTGTGAACATCTTTGCTAACAGCTCGGCGAAATTATCTGTAGTGTGAAGGTACACCAGCTGCGTTTCCATTGAGCTCATAAATGGGTAATTTGACATTTCGAAAACAAATTTGCTTAATGGAAACAACAATAAAAAAAAACATTAAAAACTTGTTTTTTGATTTTAAAAATAGGTGCTAGGATGAGGTATTTTGGCCATATTTAAATCAGTTTATTTCACAAAATTGTAAAGGACAAAGATTTTTTAAATATTTTTATCAGAGTAGAACTTCAAGGATTTTGACCAATTTAAATGATTTCTTGAATGATGAAATGGATGTAAGTTTTGTTTCTTATCTTTTCAACACTTTCTCACTTGGATTAACAAACTCAGTCTGTTGAGTCTCAGGTTGTAAAACAGAAGAACTTTAAAATGCACAATTTTGCTAATCCATATGGAAGAGTTTCACTAATCTAAGAAATAGAAGAAAATTCTGACCTTGCTGCAAACATTAATCCATTAAAACAGGCCACTTTATTTAGCTGAAACCATTTCTACCTGTATTTTCCTTTAAAAAATTGTTCACATTGAATTAAATGAAGTTCTTTCTCTCCTATTTCTTACGTTTTCCTTGAATAAACATTGAAAAAAAAATCATTCATCGAATCATTGTGCTCAACTTGGTTTTCCTCCTTTTCCAGCTCTCAGTAATACATTTCTCCCACTGTGTTCATTTGGGTTGAAGATCCATTATGAAAGTCAGTCACCCAAGAAATGTACATGGTTGATTCATCTTAACCTATTTTCCTGTACATCACAGTTACATCCAGTGTTCATTTTCCTGGATGAACGCTACGTTTTGCTAGAGCTCAACTGGAGCGCTGTCAAAGTAACTCCGTCAAAAAAGTCACAGCATAAATAATCCCTTTGCAACATTTGTTGCTTTCAGTTTTCAAGAATGTTGCTTTCAAGAATGATCCCAGACAATGCTCACAGTGGAGAAAATGAGTATTTAATACACCCCTTACACCAGTTTAGACACAAACAATGGAGAGGTTGTAGGTACACTTTAACTGCGTGACAGAATCTTTTTTTTAAAATATCCAGAAAATAATTAATTAGCATTTTATTGCAAATAAATGTTTGATCACCAACTAGCCAGCAAAAATTCCGAGTCTACCAGACCTGTTGGTCCTTCTTCAAGAAGTCCTCTTATCCTCCACTCATTACCACTAGTTTGAATTCGTTACCTGCATAAAAGACACCTGTCCACACAAGAAACCAATCACAGTCCAAACTGACCACCATGGGCAAGACCAAAGACCAAAACGTTGCCCAAGGACACTGGGATGGGCTAGAGGGCAACAACTGTAGGCGCAACTAATAGAGGATGGCGAAAACTCAAGTGGAGTGTCAGTCTCCCTCCAATTGGGCCTCCTTGCTCGATCTTGAATTGTGGAGTTTCAGTGATCATGAGGTGATGATTTTCTGCAGAGGACAGAACAACTTCAGTGCATATTGAGGAAAGGAGGAGAGCAGATGGAACCATTTTGGATAACAACCTTCTTCCCTCAGTAAGAGTGTTGAAGATAGTCACTGAAATTCTTACTAAGTTAGGCTATGTTGCCACGTGAGCTAATGATTAACACACCTTGGCTTAACAACCTCACATGCAAAACTACAAGCTTTAGTAGGTGTAAACCGTTGCAGACAACCTAGACACAGTGGTAGGAAATGATACAGTTAGATATTTAGGTGTCCTTTAACACGTAGAACATACCTATGGGATACATAGGAATATAGATTAATAGATCAGTCAAATTAAAGATGGACAAATGCTTTTTACGGTTAATTCATGATTTAGAGTCATTTGACATTTTTTTCACTTGGGCCAGGTAGTTTCCCCTCAATAAATAAAATCACTGTCTGAAAACAGACATTTTTTAAAAATTACTCAAGTTATCTATGTTTGCTTTTAACATTTGCTTGATGAGGCGAGACATTTAAGCAAGACAAAAAAAGAAAATTTGGTAAGTGGCAATCAGAAACACAGTAGGGGGTTTTTGTTCCATCAGGCATTGGAGAATAACAAGGAAATCACCGAAAGCAGTAGAAACGCACCATCCGAATTCAGCTTTTTGTTTCCTATTTGTGACAAGATAGAGTGAATCTCACCTTCCATGTTTCAGTTTCTGTTGGTAAGTAAAAGGAAAATGTAATTTATCCTGATTCTGGCATGTCTCCTCCAATGTGGGCGATCTGACAGGATGACAGATCCAGTTATTTCTACTTCCTCAGTTTTGTTGTTAGATGTAGCTTAACTAATATCTTAAAACAAGGAAAGTTTTTCTACAAATCCTGATAAGGCAGAATGTAAAACTAGTCATGCTAATAAATGGTGAACTAAACCCAGAGTGGACGTCACACAACTTCAATGTGAGTGTGTGTGTGATAGAGTGTAACCAGAGGCCTCCTGCCAGGCGAGTCTTTCACACTTTTAACGAGGTAACAGGATGCAGACCTTTGAAGAAATTGGCTTTTTTTTCTCCTTACTGACTGTGGATCTCATTTTATTCCTCCAAAAAGCAAACAACAACAGCCCCAGGCTTCACGTTTTAACCTGCCACATATACGCTGCTCACACCCAATACATCAGCATCACGTCACATTTTTCAAGATTATAAACTTTCAGAGTTACTGATCAGCATTGTTTGTTTGGCTTTAACCAAACTGTACATCGATAAATTTTCAATTCTTAAACAGGTCAGTTTTGGGGGTGAAAATGAAAATCAACAAATCTCATAAGGATTTTCACGTCAGTGAAGTTGTTCCATTGCAGCTAATGTGAGTTTGCTAAATTAATTTAGCTAAATAATACTTCATGAAAAGTCCTCAGTGGAGCTTGTGATCCAAAAGTGAAAGCATTGCTGCTTGGCAGATGTGTTCATACAAATAAATTGTCTCAAAATGTGCTCAGCCACCAGGGGGCAGCAAAGCACGACACAGTACAGAAGTTTCCTCTACTATAGACAAACTGTTAACATTCATTTAACAGTTTGTTTAATTTGCTGTAATGCTTAATTAGCTTTAAGTCAAATTCTCTTTTGGTGTCCAAATAATTTAGTTTTAGGCTCATATGTCCAAGCAACATTATCCTAGAGGTTTTTATCTTTGTTTATTTTCTCCTAGAGTAAAGTTTCCAACCTTGTGTTGTAAAAAGTCTACTTTGGCAGACAACTTTCATAGGTCTTTTCTACCATTTTGAAAAAATCTCTTTCAGTTTTCAGGCTGAACTTGCGTAACACCAAAAAATGTTAAACACCCAGCTCTGTGTATTTTTTGGCTGTCTTGAATTTTCTCTACTTGCAGGCTAGAGTCTGAAACAATACTGAGAGCTGGACACTGCCTTGCAGTAAGAAGGTCCTGGGTTCAAATCCCAACCTGAGATCTTTCTGCATGGAGTTTGCATGTCCTCCCTGTGCTGTGTGTGCTCTCTCTGGGTACTTCGGCTTCGTCCCACAGCCCAAAAACTTCTAGATGACTATGTGCCTGGAAGCATAAACCTGCCCCTTTAAAATGATACAATGATACTGAACACAGTATCATTCAATAAATCAAAATATTGTAGAAAAGCCTGTTTCTTATGGAACTTCATAAGTGAAAGTGATTATATAGATCAATTGCAAAAAGATGGATGTTTTCTGTTAATTATGTTGATTTTCTACTACAGTTAATTTAAAAATGTTACATCAAATAAAATACAAAAAAATTAAGAATAGAAATGTGTGCTTAATGGAAAATATGTTCATTATCTGCTTACAGGTTGTTATTTTCTATTTTTAATCTGACAGGTGATAATCATCAGTACGGTTCTGTTTTATTGAACAAGTCTGTAGTGTTACTGTCTCCATGTTCACCAAACTGAAAGCGAAGAGTCGCATGTCGCAGCTCTTTCCACAGTCTGAGCCATTACTGACACTCCGTCTCTCGTCTGCGTCCTCGTGACGACGCTTCTTTTTCCCTGTATTCTCGGCTCCACTCTCTGAGAGCTCCAATCAGAACATCAGAGTTCTGTCATCTTCTATGTTCACTGATGAAAACGCTGAGAGGGACCAGCGCTCGGTCCCACCTGGTGCCCTTTCTATTACCTTCAAGTGGTTTTCGGTGGCACTTAGGCCATGCTTTCAGGGAGACATCAGAGGAGAGAAAAGAAAAGAAACGGCAGAAGATCTGCTCTCGAACTCAAGTGCTGCGAGTCTCTTCAGGATTACAAAAGCTGAAGGAAAAGTCAGGGAACCTCAGGCATTGTCACTAAGGAACCTCCAGAACCGGACCGCCCGTTCTACTGTATTTGAAAAGACAAAATATTGAGAAATAATTGGTCCTTATAATTTAATTATGTGCCACAGAAATTACATTATTCTTGTACTTAGCAAGATAATTTCCTTATCAACTCTGAATGATTTAATGCAGCTCGATAAGAGACCTGCTGGCTTTCTGATCCCCAAAGTTAGGATTTGCTGCCATCTAGTGGACTCCAGAAAAACTCCACCAGTATGTCAGCACAAAACCATGTTTTGACAATTTTTACTACATAGGCTACACAACACTGAAATAAATATCACCTTACTCACTTGTGATAAATGAACAGTTTCATTCCAAACAGACATTTAACTTCTTTTGTTTTGTTTTTCTTCCCCTCATCGCTATGAGCCCGCAGTGAGACAGCAGACTCAGCCTGTGCTTCCAGATGGATTTACGACATATGCGACCTACCTGCGGCTGTAAAGCAAACAGTGATGTCAGACATACGGGCCACGGCGGCTCCCCGCTGAGCCTGGCTGCAGTTTGGTTTGGCCGGCGCGCAGCAGCAGCTTCGTCCTCCTGTTAGCGGTCATGTTGGTCAGACGTTCATCCGCGTGAAGGCAGCAGGATCACAGCTGATGGACGCGGTTGAATACATAGAAAAATAATCTATGTATTTTTTTCTCAATAACTGAGAAAAATGAGGCTGTTTAACATTCATTTTTGATTAAATACATAGATTTTTATGCGTTGTAAGTTTTAACTTAATCATTTGTTGGGGGTTTTTAAACACACACACACACACACACACACACACACACACACACACACACACACACACACACAAGGTACTAGCCGCTACTCCAAAAGGTTAGTGTCGGTCTGCATGAATTTATCCAATAAAATCATCTTAATGCATGTTTGGGATGATTGTCCTGCTGAAACGCTTAACTATTGAAAAGGGAGAGTTGAAGAGTTTTGATATAGTTCAACTTCTTCCCTGTGTAATACTGCGCTGCTGGTGCTGCCAACTGTAACTGTGTTTCCATTAACTATAAAATTACACAAATTGTGCTTAATGCAAACAAGTCAGTTTTGAATAAAACTCACGTCTTTAGATAAAAACAAAGATACAATAGAAAACGTGAGTGGTTTTTTCAGCTGCATGGAAACTACGTGATCAACAACCGGATGTTGCCACTGGCGACAACTACAAAAACGACGACAGGAAGTAGGAGGAGGATGGTTTGTTTTTTATTTTCTTGTCTCACAGCATCACACAGTTCATAAGAAGTTGTCTGTCATTCGAACGTGTTGAATTCATAGCTCATCTGTAAAATGGCACAAGTGCAGTTTTCTCAAAAAATGCCACTTAGCCGCAGGATGAGCTCCAGCGCCATGTTTGAATCAATAACGTAACTGTTTACATTAGCAGCTGCCATTTTATTGACTTATGGCGTGAAGAGCTTTTTCACCTGTGACTTTAACTCCATTTCTTATTTAATGATAACGGTCGCATTTGCGCAAGTGTTTTTTTTTTAAGAATAGCAAAATATAGACAAAGATTTGCGTGGAGTTGATTCCACTGTCAATGCTAGTGCCGAGTTTTTTGCTTCTGCTTCTTCATTATTATTATTATTATTATTATTATTATTATTATTATTATTATTATTATTATTATTATTATTATTATTATTATTATATTGGCGGTTGATAAAGGAAGCATTACCGCCACCAACCGGAGCAGAGTCACACTGGTGAAAATTAAACTGTCATAATGCTGTTACACTGTTACAAACAGAATCACTGCTTGTATCTCAACCCCAGGGGGCGCCACATAATATGAAGATCAGTCTGATAGAATTAAGTCAACCATGTTGTTAAAAAATTTGTTATTTTTTATTGAACCGGCTCCAGCAAATGACGCAGTTCTTCTGAAATTTGACTCGCTCTCTTTAGATCACCAAACTGGCTCAGAATGGACCTCGGGGGTCACACACCAGCCAAGTGTTTCTCAACATGTAGAACAGCGTGAGAGAAGTAGGTGAAGACTCAGGGGAAAGAGAGTGACTCAGTCAGATAAATTGGCCCATCAAAGAGAACAGGCAAAGCAATCCCACTTCAGGAGTCCAGAGGCAGTTCTCTGCCCGTCTCCATCAGTCCACTCTGATTACAAATCCACTTCAGCTGCTGCTCCGGGGGCAACAGAGGGAGAGAAGAGACAAAATGAGAAAATAGGTGAAAGGATGGATTTTTGACTGCTCTTGTGTCCTTTATAGTTTTCTTTAAAACGCGAACATTTCTTTTTGTTTTGTTTTGTTTTTTTATGGTTGATGTCAACCAGGAAAAGCTGGTACCAGAGCACCACCCACAGAGTTTGTTACATGAACCACTTTTTTAGTGGTAGACGAACAAAAAATCTTTGTGGTAATGAAGAAATGTAAGATGGTTCTCAACAAAGAATATAGAACCGCTTTATTCAACCACTGATTCTTCTAAACGTAATTCAGCGCTTGTTGCCTTCAGAAATCACCCAATTGACGTAAAGAATCTCTCTACCCAGGCGCGGAGCTATAAGGGGACCTGGGGGGGCAGCTGCCCATGGGGGCCCGGGTCTGGAGGTGCCAGGGAGGGAGAAATGGTTTCAAGTCACTTTAATGTCTGATTATAGACGGAGAAAGTGCGCCCTCGCCTGTTCAGAAAGGTGTACGTAATGTTAAAGTTACTGTTCCTCAATGGCAATGGAACGTATAGTAGTCGGTACCAGTGACTGTTTGACTCACAGTTTAGCCAATGTGCTTCCTGGGTAAAAATGAAACAAGAAACGCGGTCCAACTCCCTCTTTCCCCCTCACACACACACACACACACACACACACACACACACACACACACACACACACACACACACACACACACACACACAACAGTTTCTAGCAGCGCAGGTGAAACTGGTCACTGGCCCCGGTCATTGGCCCCGCCCCCAGGCTCCAACACTGACTTGTTCCACTAGTGTCTCTACCCAACTGTTAAGGTGTTGTTTTTGTTTTGTTTTATTTTTTAGAATATTAGTGGGGGAAAAAACTTATTTTGAAAACCAAAAGACACAACAGACAGGCCAGAAATAAAATTTCTGAGTTTTAGAATTTAAAAACAGGGTTATGTTGTAAAATAACCTGCCAAGCTTTGGACATCTCATGGTGTGTTGTTCAATCCATCATCTGAATAAAAAAGAAACAGTGGTAGCAAGCTTGGGTGGGGAGCATGTTGACTGGATAACTATTCATTGACCATTCTGCCCTTTAAAGAAGAATGGGAAAACACAGTTATTGTTGAAGTAAGCCATGCCAAGATAATTTATGTAAGAAAAAAATCAGACCCTTGTTGTACACTTGGACCCTCGGTTATTGACAAACGATTGCTTCTTGAAGGGATGGACTCTGTTGAAGTTTTAAATTTTACTCAATTGCCAAAGTTGTATGTAATGTATGTAATGCAGCAATTCAACACTATAGCTTATCAAAAATTGCACTGCCTGTAAACAACCCGTTGGGGAGTAGAGCAACAACAGCTTTAACAGCAATAAAAGGGATTAAACTTTCCTATTGTTCTGACTTGAAAGGGGGAGTATTATATAAAATATACTTTTTGGAGCTTTACATTATGTTATAATGTTATCCTCTCATCAAAAACATATCTGGAGAGTTGCCTTGATTCTTTCATTCATGTTTGAGGAATCCTTTAATCTCCCATGGAAACCATTCAGCTGTGAAAAACACCTGGGTGGAGCTAGTCCCGCCTTCGAGACGCGGCTCCTCCTCTGGGCTGCATTTTCCAAGCTTTGGAGCCTCTGCCTCAGATAGCCTGGCCCCTACAGACTAGCCAGTATCAATTAGCAAACACCTGGTGGAACGGAGCATCTGCTGGGCTCATTATAGGAGATACTTCTCAGTGTAATGCTGGCAATAAAAACATTGTTAAAGGGTTAATAGAGGAACCATGTTGTGATGACTTCCTGAATGTGAAGTTTCTGAAAGAGTTTCTGAAAGAGACAGAGGCCCGATTTCAAGTCGTTAATTTACAATGTCAAATTACTTTTAAGTCATATTTCATATATTCATCATGTTTATACCAACTTAATGTAACATTAATTGATTATGCTATAAAATGGCTGGAAAATACAAAATGTTGTCCCTTTTAAATGGCTGAGAGAAAGTCGGAGCAAGAGTTGGCTGTGATGTACTGCAGGGAGATGACTTCATGCCTGAGCAACAGTCAGCTAGATTCTTCATTGGTTCCAGTGGAATTGGGCTTCATTCACCAGGGACCTGGCCTGTACTTTTCCCACAGTGGCCATGTTAGCATGTGGCCTTTGTGTTGATCGCTACAGACAGAACATTAAAAAATCTCTGATTCTTTCATAAAAAAACATCGACTGGTGAAGATGCACACTTCAGTCCCTGGTAACCGGACACCCCCTCTCCTGCCATGACTGACAGCCTGCAGTAGAAGTCCAGATCCAGGCCCGGTTCTTCCTAATTGGATTTGTGAGGCATCCTGCCACAGGCCTCTAATAGGCCTCTTGTGAAGCAACGCTTCCCCCCCCCCAGGCCAGCGGCGGACCACTTCCTCCCCGCACTGGGACCCAGGGACACACTGAAAGGCATTCTTGGCTGCGGGTCCCCTGACTCCTCAGGGCTATTAGGTACTTGTAGATTCTGAAGGGTTGTGACAACAACAGGACATGACCTTAAAGAGAGAACAGAGACAAATGAGGTGCAGGGGTTTATCATTTAAAAGACTGGGAAACTTCCCCGGTCACGTTAGATCTGAATTTATTTAGCCCCTTAAGCTGCTCAGGCTTTCACTTTATATTTAAGCACAGAACGAAAAAGAGGGAGTGAAAAGAGCAACAACTGCTTTGCAATGAAGTATGTTTCACAAAAATGATGTTAAAAGTATGTTTGGAGGGAAGCAGGGAAAATGAAAACAGGATGGGAATATGATTAGAAGTGAAACAGACAACTTAGACTTTGTGGAATTAAGTAAAATTAACAGAATTCGTCGTTCAAAGACGGAGAGCAGTGGTTCCACTGAAGGGGAGAAAAAGGGCTACTGCCACCCCTGGTAAAATGCTGGTCTCTTCACAGGCATGTTCAGGTCATATAGAGACTTACAGACATGTTGCAGATTGACGTCACACTCACAAGATTCTGCCCCGAACTCCCTGCTGGAGGCAATAAACCGCTAAACGATGATGACTACCATTGGTTTTAGCTATCAAATTGTCAACATTGCTCACTGAATCTTAAATGTATGCATGATATATATTTAAAAAATGTAAGCAGTACTTTGCTGCTAAATGTCAACACTACAACAATTAGATAAAAAGTTTTAATTAAAAAAAACAATATGCTAGCTTGACTTTGACAACCTTAACATGTAGATGTGCTGCAGAATCCGGTGTTTTGGTTCTATTGAAAAATAATGCGACTCACACACCTACAGTACTTTCTGACAGATCATCAGGTGTTTAAATTAGCCAATCAACCACCACTGTGTTCCGGCAATCACTTTAAGCGTCATGTCTGAAAACATAAAACTATAACGACTGAATGTTTTCTTTTTTGTGTGGGAAATGTTTGAATGTTTTTTGGTGATGAATGATACCCTGTGCAGTTAATGTCAGTCAGTTGCTATGTCAACGAGTGTGCGAATCATAGCTGACTAGCAACACATTAGCAGTTCGGGCTCCTTTCATGACCCACGTTTCATTTCCATCCAGTTCTTGTCCAGATGTTTTATCATCTAACTTGAACTAGGACATCACCAGCTTGAATTTACCTAAACTACTAACTATTATCAAGGCCCTCTCTTTACTTTTGAGGCAATATTGTGTGAGTAAAAATTGTGAATTTGAAAAGGATCTTTTCTCCCCAGCTTCCCTGTGATGCGTCACTTTATGACGCTTTTCAAGAAAACTGAAAGTGTTCATTATTGCCATCATTTGGTCTGGAGTGTGAACATCGTTCACTAACAGATCTTACATCATACATCTGAAAATAGATTGGGTAAAGACAGCTTCTGTGTTTTAGTTAAAAAACTGAAAACAACAGATCATATTCGGAGAGATGTAAAACTGAAGATACCTGCTTCATTTAGTGCAGGGGTGCTCAAACTTTTTGAGACCAAGATCTACTTTTTCTCTCACCAGCCACCTAAGATCTACCTCATGACACAAAGACATAAAAAATTGCAAATTAAACTCTATTGACTTATTTTATATACGAATATGCATCAGTTATAGCAGAAATAATAAACAGAAAACTTCCTGCAGTTTCTTCCCAATGAGATTCTGACTCTGGGAGCAGCTACTGGTTTCTCAGTAAGTAGCTGGTTGCAAACCAGCAGATGTCAGTCAGTCATGGTGGATCTGAAATTTGGTTTGATGACCTCAATATGAGAAACTACAGATTGATAGGAGAAATCAAAGAGCCCAGAAAAGGTAAAGGAAAATCTTCTAAAGTCAGGATATAATCAATTTAATTTTACATAATTATCGCAGTAGAATTAGTTAAAACCTAATGAAATATATTTGTCCCATTTGATGTTTGTTGTGACGTGATACTCACAAACAAACGAGTTCATTAGTCCAAGTTTGTCGTTTATTGAACGTTCAGAAACTACAT
>CAEGAF010147245.1:0-13895 GCA_903067075.1 Micropoecilia bifurca
ATATATAGATATAGATATAGATATATAGATATATATATAGATATAGATATATATATTAAGGACTTTAAATTAATTTTTTTAATTCAGAATTGTATCTTTTAGGCAATGGAACAAAAATAATAATGACAGGCATCGAAAACCTTTTTCTGGGATTACACAACCAGTGAAATTATACAAGCAATTTTCATAGTTTTGCAGATTTTTCAAGACTTCAGAAAGTGTGCTTAGTCTGCCATTTAGGGACTGAGATTTATTTGGTAAAGTTTCATTAGTGGTTCATTACTGAGAAGACTTGAGTATGTATCCCTTGTAAAAAAAATTATGATTACTTGCCCATTAGTTTCTGTGGTAGCTGATCACAGAACCAAGAAATGACAAAACAAGACTGATTCAATCTAATGAATCAGTCTTGGGTTTATTCTTCTGAGTGCCATAAAAAACTGTTTCATGGTGGTTGTTTTGAAGACTAGAATAGAAGAAATCTTTGTACCCCAGTGGGGAAATTCAGAATATGTTTCCCTGATAAGACTAATGGTGAAGCCCATCTTCACTCCTGTCAGTAGTCAAGAAAAAAATGCAATTGAAAACTTGTTTTGAGACAAGAAAAAAGAAGAAATATTTTGTAATTTCAACTATTATTTCACCTCAACAACACTCCCCTTGTGCAGTTTAATTTTTTTTACCTGTTTATTAAAAAATAAGCCTTTGAGGTTTCAAAATGTGGTGCATTTCCTCAAGAGGCAGCGCAGCAACGATATGAATGGAGCGGATAAATGAGTGGATTTTCCCCCTTTGTGCTGAAAGTGCTGTTCTAAGTAATGAGATTACCTAAGTATTTCTAGGCCATTGTCAATCACTATAAGACCTTTCATTTAAAACAAAAGGAAGATACATATCTCTCTATTTCATACAATACTTTTCAAATTATTCTGTTCAAATTTTAGCGTTTAAAAGGAAAATATGTAGATATTCACAAGAACAGAATCCGCATACCCAGTTTCTGTATTGTGAGCAATGCAGTTCATATGTACTTTAGGCAATGCTTTGCATAAAAACAGTTACTCAACTGTTACAACGATACTTGATCTCATCCCATGTTATGCAGACTCTCTGTCTGCACTGGTGAAAATTCACCCACACAAAGCAAGTCCAGGTTGTCACTGGGCTCCATCTAATACGCTCCAAGCTACGTTCTGATGAATTCAGCTTAAAACCATTTGGAACCGCTCATAAACTGTGTTTAGGTTATTGACAGAAATTGATACTCCAAAAAAATTAGCATCATAGCTTCAAACCGAGACCCGCATAACATACCATTTTAGATATTAGGAAGCAGGTGATGAAAAGTGTGCCAAGAAAATAAACTATTTACACATTTATGAGGAGATGCAGCATGGTGACTACTTAACTACATTAAATGCACTCACCAGATATTTTATTAGGAACATTTTGCTAATGCGAAGTTGGACTTCCTTAACTTTTAGAGCTTCCTTAATCCTTAGTTGAACTGAGTTGATGAGGTGTCAATTGATAAGAAACAATACTCAAGTGTTGAAACAATGTTCAAAAGGTCAGAGTTCAAAATGAGCCATGAAAAGAACCTATCCCGCCACTACCAACCTGAAACGCTCATAACAAGACAGGGTGGATCCATTACTCCAAAGTCAGACCTCGTCAACTGTGTGTTGCACCTGAAAATCAAGATTCACCTGACCAGGAAAAGTTTTCCATTCTGTTCTTGTCCGGTTTTCCTGTGTGAATTGTGTCTTTCTTTCTTCTGTGGTTTTCTGCTGCTGAAGCCTATTGGCCTCAAGGTTTGATGTGAGTTTGACATTTAGTGAGTGTTGGGCGTAGCAAGAAATTATGTGATCTACAGTTGCCTTTGTAACATCTTGAACCAGTCTGTTCATTCGCCAATAACCTCTAACATAGCCAGACGTTTTCATCCATACAACTGCTGCTCACCGGATATTTTTCTCGTTTCTTAGTATATTCTCTATAGGCACAAAAGTACCACCATCAGTATTATTTTGTATTTTTACAAGGAAGGAATTATCATTAGAGTATAATTTACAGGATAGTTTAAAGGTAAATAAAGTATCTAAAGCCAAGTATTCAGAAAGCTTGTGGAACTTGCTGCGGCTTCATCTCATACCGAAGCAGAGTCAGAGAATGAAACCAAAACAGCACCTCTCCCCACTCACCCCGTTCCTAACCCCACGTAAACAAACACACTCACCGGACACATGCACAAAGCTGCTGCAGTCAGCTCTGCCAGGAAAATTACAGCAGGACAGTCTGTCATTTAGTGATTAGAATGAGGAAGGCGTGATGGAGGACCTGACGGGGTAAGGAAAACAGCAGAGTCACGCCACAAGAGGGGAAGGGTTGCTGTCAAGCGAGGCTTCTTACGCAAAGGGAAGGGAAAGGGAAACACATGGGGCCTCGTAAACAGAAACGGCAAGCAATTATCTACTGTCTCATCTTATTGACGAGAAGACGGGAATTTGGGCATTTGATGTCACATGAAAGCTGCATACTGAACTATAAAAAGTAGCAGTTTAAATATAACGGATCAGAATAAAGGTAATAGGTGTGCGAGGCACTTTATGTTCCCTGTAAATGATACGAGGGATAAGCAGAGAGGGTTTGAGAAGTGGTGGAAGGGGTGGGGGGGCGGAGAGGGGGTCTCCGTCTCCCAGTGTGAGCCTGGGAAGGAGGAGGAGTAGGAGGACCAGGGAGGTGCTTGTGACATTCCACCCCTCCAAACCTGCTGGGCTGATTTCTGGGTCATTAAAATTCTTCCTCTCCTCTCCAATGCCATGGTTTCTGCCCCGAGCGACATGCTGGCTCATGTCCACCTCCCTCTTGTCTACCTTCTCTCTCCATGTCTCTTATCTCCCTGCTGCAGAGCAAGCTGCTGTCTCTTTCAATCCACAAGATTAATTTCTCTGAAACTTTTTTGTGGATTTCTTTCAGGCTGCATTGTTCCTGCTCAAGTCATTTCTTCCCTTCACTTGTATTTTTGTGTGCACAGATTTGATACGATAATTCATCCTTGACGGCACACATCCAGACAGTCATCCCTTGTTTTTGTCTTCTTTTCATCAAAACGTCCTTTTTTTTCCTTCCGGCTCATTTTCCTCTCACTCTGTTTTTTTCTCTCTCTTTCCCCAGCAGATCTTCCTTGGCAGGGTCCTAAGGAGCGTCACTTTGGTTCAAATCAGAGATTATGAGGCAAACAAGGTAAACGTCAAACCTGGCTCAACTCCTCACCTCTTGTTAAGTTTGTTTTGCCTACAACAATAACCACAACAAAAACACTTGTGATCATAAACACAGTCAGGTCTTCAGTTTTAACCGTCACCCACACAATTTTTTTTCCTAAAACAACTGAGCTGCAGATAAAGTGGATTTAAATTACAAGATAAATGAACTCTCCAAAGATGACTGGAAACACAGATTGAAGACTCTCTGTTTAAATACAACATGAGGAAGTTAGGCCTTAATTGAGAAATAGAAGAAAAATGACCATGTTTACTCTGAAATCCCTGTAATCAAATCCTACATGACTTGCTTTCATTAAATGGTAATCAGAATCTACCTGTGTGCAATATAATGTCAGCAAAGCTGTTCTGTAAGAGAACAACATGAGATAACATCAGTGAACAAACAGGCTCACAAAGACCAAACAACACACCAGAGAGGTCTAAGGATTAAGTCGCAGGAAAGTTTAAAGCAGGGTTATTAATATTGTTATAAAGAAATTAGAGATCCCATGAAGCGCTATTGATTTCATCATCTGAAATAAGAGGCGGATGGAACAACGTCAGACTTGACAAAAAGAGCAAAATTAAAAGGAGGAAACTCTGAAGGAGCTGCACAGGTGCATAGCCCAGGTGGGAGAATCTGTCATCAGGATAATTGGTTGTGCACTTCTGCATATCACAGTAGACCTTTATGGGAGAGTGGAAACCATTGTTTTATTCAACCCTTTCTTACAAGTTCTTCCCATTACATTGTCTGCACTCATGTCCTTGTTGCTGTCCCTCAATTCTGGGATTTTCTCTTTGTTTCTTGGTGCTTTTATTATCATCATATAATTACAGTTTCCTTATGTCTTTTTTAAATATGCAATTGACCTTGATCCTACTATCAAATTCAGTGGTAACACTTTATATGAAGGGTTGAGCATAATACTGACATGACACTGTCATAAACATGACATAACACTTGTTATGAATATAAAGAAGTCTTTATGAATGTTTGACAATTGCCATGAAGTGTCAAAATGCCAACTTTGCATTAAATTATCGTAATTTACAAAATCATGCAAAGCTGGCACTTTTAATTGACTTTTAATGCAACTTTTAGAGCAACTTTACTTTAAAAGTGTCATTATTTACCAAATGTCACTTCATGACAACTGTCAAACATTCATAAAGACTTCTTTATGTTCATGACAGATGCTATGTCATGTTTATGACAGTGTCATGTCAGTCCTATGCACACGCTTTCAAATAAAGTGTTACCAATTCAGCTTCCTTCATTTAAAACACACTGATTCATGCTCTAAAAACAAAATTACTAAACAAAATACAGAAAAAAATCAAAGAAAATCTCCACATTTTAACATATAAGATCTCAAAAGATTATTTATTTTTGCTGTTGCAGCTGGACTGTTTGTTTCTAGGAGCTAGCATGCATTGTGTCATGCTTTCAAGTTTGAAATGTACAGACAAAGCCTTGTGAAACAAAGTGTTTGTTTATTTTTATCTTAAAAGACACAAACCATAAAAAACTGCAAATCAATTTTAGTGCAAGCTGTTTTGTAGAAAACATAGTAACCTGCTGTTTTTAAAGACGAACAACAAACAGCTAAAATCCTTTCCCAGTATTGTATGGGTCCATTTTGACGCTAAATTAATCTTAGGGTGTCCTGTAGTTTCTGGGGCGAGAATGTTCTGAATATTGTTGTGTTGTAGAGAGGAAGGATGTGTCCTTTAGAGAGCGATGTAGCGGGCTTGATGTGCAGCGGGTGTTCAGTTCTCATTAACATTCCTTTCTGCACATTCACAAAATTTAGAAAACATAAAACAATGCACCAATGTTTTTTTATTTTTACACACCCTACTTGGTGTTGATTTTTTTTAGTTTTTTTTTACAAAGTGCCTTCAGGTAAACTTTGGGGAAACTAAAGTGGGTCAGCTCACATGACAAATCTTTTGTCATAAGATAAACACGCAACAAATATCTTCAATTTTTATTTCTTTAATTCAAACACTTGATTACTTTGGATTAATCGTAATTAATCTCATCTAATCAGAGTAAATCAGCAGCTATAATAAATATGCAACTATACCTTCAACTCAAGCTTTTAGAAAGAGATGTGGATAATCATAGATGTGACCTGCTGATCTGATGCATTTACAAATGGGAGGCTTTGGTGAAATAACCCAAGACCAGCTGACCCACAGCACACACAAACACACACAAACATAACTCCCTCCGTGGCTTATCTCCCCCACTGCTCCCCCACCCCAGAATAGAGTCTGCCTTTGATCAAAATACATTGTCAAGGCACACTGGGTGACTTGTGTGCCTGCGAGCACATATGTGTGAGGGGGAGAGTCTGAAGACTGCTGGGGGTGTGAGGTCCTAACCTGAAGTGCCGGATATTGGCCGCTACTTCCTGCCCTCTAAGCCCTGACCCAGGGAACTGCAGCCAAAGGAGCCTTTTGTCTGGCTGACCCTCAGCCTCGTCTCTCCCCCTCCCCATCTCCCTTTCCTCCCCGTTTTCTTTTTATTTTTTTCTTGTCCTTTATTCCTTTTTCTCCTTGAACCTCAAACATACACTAATGCCAAACTCTTGGGACTGATCATCAAAGCGACCACCAGAGCATACACTCACGCAAACACACGGCCACACGCACACACACACACACGCATTCCTGCTTTTTGGCAGCAAATAGCCCTGAAACCATGCTTTGAACCTATGAGAAAGAGAGTTATTCTCACCTTAAGAGGATTCGCAAAGATTAAATGTGATTTCAGAACAATTCTTTGAAACTTTTACTTTCATATAACTGTAGAGGTGAGCCTCGCAAAAAACATTTATGCAGACAACTTGAACTTTAATGTATTATGTTGGCTTTTAAAGCGATACATCAAGAGTAAATGGCAAATATTTCCACAAATAAATCTGTGGTCTACTTTTGTATCAAGATCCCTTTACACTGCAACCTTCTGCTATCAGAAAATATGCACTTGGTGTGTAAATCACTATGCAAAGTTCAGTGTACATACAGTTATTCTTTGAAGGACTGGACTTTGTGGAAATGTGGTTCTTCTCCTTGAATGTGTTATTTTGTGACGAGGTTGTTTAATTTTACATACTAATGCATACTTTCATCTTGCCACAAAAAAGTTACTCTATCTACAGTTTGGCTCCGAATGGGATGAACACACTAATTACTCTGAATGAACCAGTGTTGTGACTGACTCAAAACATCTAAATGCTTAGATGTACAACTGACATTTACAACACATTAAATGGCTGTTGCACTTCATTGTTACTTTGGATATCACTACATTTAATCACCCTTCTCTGGTCAAACCTTTGATTTGTCCATTTTTTAAATTCCTCACTTGATTAAATAGAAACAAAACAGTGATGAAATTCCAAGAACAAAAAAAAGATACACATGCTGCCACATGTGATCTAGCTCTCAAAATGTTTAGGTGCACACAGCTCACTGTGCAAGAAATTTAGCCTCTATCCCTGAGCAATTGCAGGTCTTTAGTCAGGAGTGTATGTACACAACTAATTACCTAAACACACACCGACAAAATAAACTTTAGAAGTACAGCTGATACTATAAGATTTCACTAAGTCCCTTTGAAGGTGAGTTCATGTCATCACCCTGTAAGCTATTTCAGGTCACATTTTCCAGCACTGTCGAAGACAAAGAGTGTGAAACATTTACTGCTAACCTGGCCACTGGCGTCACATGGAGCATTATGCTTTGTGTTTAAGAGGGAGGTATGTGTAATACAATTAGTGTGAGGAGTGATCTTAAGACATGCTTAAAGGAGCCTCAGCAGATGAGAGAAATTCCTGATGTCACTGAGCTTCACCAGGGAAGGAAACACCATAATGGGTCATAGCACCTGCCTTCCCTTGAGCACTTTGGAGCCGTCAGCACCTGACTGAACTGAACTTATTGAACCATTATCTGACTTGTTACCTTCTCTCCACTTTCCAGTTTGTCTTTCAAAGCTAATCTTAACTTAATTGCATTGAATGTATTAAGGTTATCTTACATGCATTCCCACTGTCCCTAATCGAACCTATACATCTTTCCATATTAACTGATAGTGATCAGTGAAGATCGTTATTGTAAAGATCTGAATTACAGAACTCGCTAAATGTTTCAGGATAAATACAGGCTTGAGATTTTGCAAATAACAGATGAAAGTTCACATATTTACCACCTGCAATGAGAATGAATGAGCTTTCATAAGCATTGTAGCTGTCATGATTAATGGTGGGTGAGTGGTGAGGTAGGACTGCAGGCAGGCCAGGATAAGGATGATGATTTTAACACAGAACTGAACAGGGAGCACAACAAACACAGGGAAACAGACTGGTTACACATCGAGGATCGACAAGAGACAAAGGCAACAGGTGGGTTTAAATACTCAGGGAGGTAATCAAGGGAACCAGACACACCTGGGAACAATCAACAGGAAAAACATAGAGACAACAGAATAACAAATAAACAGAAACTACTCAAAAATAAACACAGAAAACTACAGATCATGACAGTAGTGACTTCAATCCACAAATAAAGCTGCTGAACTAGTTGTTTCAGTAGCATGTCTCCATGGAGCCATGCTGAGTCCCACTTGCATTTTGAGTATTTATTTTAAAACTAAAACAAAGAACTTTTGGGTTCAATCAAAAAAAGTAAAAAAAAAAGCAAACATATTGACTTGTGATACACTTGTGTCTACTTGTGTGATGGGGATGACAATATTAGGTGATCATCTGATGTGGACCAATCTGAACAGCTGTGCCACCACAGCAAATAAGCATAAACATTCACTATGACAGTTATCTGTACATCCCATTTACACATGCTGCACTTTGAAAACCAGTTTGATTTGCTAGTTATTGTTCTAAGTAGCTAGGCTATTTTTAGTAATACAAGCCTTTGTCTGCATTTCAAGTATTCAGACAACATTTACTACCATATTTGTGGTATGATATGGTGACGTAATGAGTTTAGCATTACAGAAATGCTAATCATTAGTTTGGTTTCTATATTTTAACTTTGATGGCAGAAAATAATCAGATTTTAATGAGAATTTACAATTTTTGTAAGGATTCCTATTTGGTCATTGACTGAAAATCAGAAGATTCAAATTTCACACACATGAATGTTGTTTAGAAGGAGGCAAAGCGCAAACATCAACCTACACACAGCCCTGTGGATACGTCGTCAGAAGAATCCAGTAACCAGAAGTCACTGACATCTAGGTGACGACCCTTTAACTACACAATCCCAGCTGCATGTTCCGAAAGAAAACACAGACAGGGATTTGACTCAGTAGGTTTGCATGCTGTGAGTGACAATACTGATCCAGAAAGGAGTACTTGTGGCTGAGTTTCTTGTGGAGGGATGACCTAAAATCTGCTGATTTGCCAACCTAGTCCCCTCTAACGGCCGCTGGCTCTGACAGAGCAGTAGATAAAATAACTTCCCTCCTGGTGTGGTAAGCAGAGGGATGAATGAGGACGTAAAAACGGGACACGAGAGGCAAAATAAAAAAGAAGAGCGAAAGATTTTCATCTATCTGGGAAGTTGATGCAAAACCGAGGACACGGAAAGGGGGGGGAAACAGATGCACAATCAATGTGAGAAGAGAGAACAGGAACTATAAATACACATCAAGGCTGACAACATACAAGCTACAGGTGAAAACAATCAGACAATTACAGGGCAGGCTACCAGGCAAGGCAAACAAGATTCAACATGCTGGGGAAGAGCCTATCAAAATAGGACAGAAACTAACAAAAGACAAAGAGATTGCAACTGAAACCAGAAAACCAAAACTGTATGTTACACAACAGCTACCTAAAGACAAGATCAAACACTGTTTTACATAATTGCTTTAAAATTACCTCTGAATGTGTTCATATAATTAGAGGTTCCCTGTAAGGACATTTTAGCTGTTGTCTTAATAGAAATATGCAGGTTTGTTTGAAATGCTGAAGAGAAGTGTTCCTGCCCTGCTTGCTCTGCTTGCATTCAAAAGCCATGACTTTTTATTATGTGTAAATGAGTTATAGACATAACTGCAAAATGAATATGTTTTATTGTACTCAGGAATAAGGAAGCAGGCAGTCTAGGAAATGTGTTTTGTGAACAGGTTCTTATTTTTATCTTAAAGGCACTTCTTGGTGGTAAATATAAAGTTTCTATCCAGTGTTTTGTTACTGTAATTGTTTAAAAAGAGTCATATGTTGTCTTAATCCAAGAGCTTTTATTTTCACTTTTATTCTGAGTGAAGAAGAGAACTAATAGACACACATAAAATCTAAAATAAAGCAGGTTTAAGAGACAAGCAGAAGCAGTTTCAGTGTGACAATAACAGGAGCTGAATCACAAAGCAGCACACCTGCTCTGGGCGTTGGAGCTTACACATATCTGCAGCATTAGTCATGAAAAGCAGTCGCAGGTCATTCACGGTGCTTTCTGTCATACCAGCAAAGCTTAGGAGTGATTAAAGTATCATTCTGATCTTTTGTATCCTTAAAACAGTAAGAAAATACCCCCACTTGCCCAACCAGTGATTTTGCCTTACGGAGTGACAGTAAAAAGGGTGCATCCTATTTGCTTTGGAGTAACCAAAGTATACCACGCTAATATTAGCTGGTTAATTAGTCAGGCAATCTCCCAGGAAAGAAAGCCCTTCCCAAAGCTGGTTTTAACCGACACTTAATAGGACTGTGTATGTCCCTGTTTTTTGTGACGTGCAGTATTTCCAAACAGCCAAGTCGACTTACCTTCTTTCAGTCAGTCGGCTGGCAGTCCACAGCAACCTGCTAGGGAGGGACAGCTCTCAGTTAGCTTAAGCCACATAAATCTTTGGTCACTCCACTCCTTGTCAGAGATCCCATTGAAAAAAACATTGTAAAACTTAAGAATGGGATGACAGAATCATTTTTGCAGCCTTTATAGAAACTATAGTAACCCAATGTAATTTATCAAGACTGATTATTTTCAAAGTTTTAAATGATTTCTGATATAGTTAAGTATCTTCACATAAGAGTTTATGTGAAGATACTTAACTAAAATAAAACAAAACTTAAAACACGACATTGGCAGTCGGGTTGAAAGCAACTATTTTTCCTTTTTCAGTGTCACTAAAAAGTCTCATAAGTAACACACTTAAGTATAGATGTCAATGAAATGTCCACCCCCTTCTTTGTAATGTCTATCAGGTTATCTAAGACACACAGTGTGCTGAAACTATGTGTCAGTGGTACAGTCAGTACCAGGACTGAACGGATGTGGTAACAAATGTTCTGAACACCAGGCAGCAACCACAAAGCAACCACCTGATTGACAAACAGTAATAATATACCATACATATTGTTCACCTGAGTGACAACCCAAATTGTGATCTTCACCTGAGCCTTACCAAGGAGCTAGTAATTAAAAATAAAACTTTTCACCAAATGCCACATAAACCAGGACCAACAGTTCTTATATGGGACTCACGTTTGTGCCGTTATTTCAAAAATGTTTCCATCATGAAATTTTAGAGTATTTCTGCCACATCTGCTGTAACACAAAACAATAATCTATACTGACAAAGACTTGTCCTTACGTTATTAGTGTATCTGAGGGTCTAATCCGCTATTAAGCAGGTCATTGTCATTTAAAACAGGTTGTTAAACATAAGATCCACATCACCTGAGTCAAAGTGGGAATGATTTTTCATAAAACATTTCCAGAGCCAATTAGATCCATAAAGATGTGCATTTATGTGTCCCTGCCCAGGATTGGTTTTGTGAGACAGGTGTGTCAACACTGAAGGCCTGTCACTGATTTGCCACAGTAATTCTATAATGTTCTGACATATAAACTGATAAGACTCAAACAAAACTTTGGAAGTTCTTCACAGTCAAATAGTTTGACTTTCTAAATAAAATAATACCTAGGTTTGTATTTCTGAATGTGATCACTCTAACATACCTTTCCAGACCTTTCACCTCCATTTAAAAAAAAAAAGGAAGCAAGAGCTTTACCTGTAGAGACCGGTTTAGCCTGAATGCAATGTGCCTGAGCAAGAGAAAGATTGTAGAAGTGTGTGCATAACTGAGCTTTGGCAAATAGATCTTTTCATTATGCTCCCAGATCTCTAAAGCACATTACATTCCTTGTTTCATCTCTAATGATATAATAGTCTTGTAATGTTTCGTTGGGTTACAGCTTTGTACCAGCTTTAATTAGGGCACTCCTTCTCACATGGATTAAAGGATCTTTGCAGTACTTGTTGTTTCATGTGCTGCCATCCCGTACAGCCTTTAGTGAGACAACAAACTAGCCGGATTTGGCAGACAGGTCTCCCTTTTTTAAGGGCGTCCTCTGAAGCTAGTCATGACTTGAACAATAGGACGTCGTTTTGCTTGTCAGGCCGGGAGAAATACTCACCATTCATCGGTATGCAATCAGGCAATTACTCGCACATACGTCAGCAGCCAAGTGTTTTCAGCAGCAAACGTGGAAGGTACCAGTAAATGAGCCTTGCTGGAACTGCTTTGTTGAGTTCACTGTTTGTCAAAAAGGTGTTGTCAATTTCTTGCAAAAATGACTCACGCAGGGATCCTGAAGGGGACGGATAAGATGTCTTAAATTTCCTGGCATCTAAGGTCAGCAACAAAAGGAAAGTTTGAAAAACTGCTAAATCAAGGAACCCATTATTCCTGCAAATGGCGCAATGCATATGATATCTCTTGTTATGCAATATACCTCGTAACATTCTCTAGACGAAAAATGTAGATTTTTTTTGGCAAACATGGTTAGGATTTTGTAATTGCATACCAACACTGTTTGAAAAGTCCAGTTTTCAGAAACTAAAAACTGTTGAGCACGCTCAAAAGATGAAACTGCGGCCGGAAGCCGGCGCAGCACAGCAGGTTCCTAAAAAAACTACTTCTGGTAAAACAAGCAGGCGAGAAAAGCTGACTCACACAGTAAGTAGTTCACTCCCTTATGGAAACTAGGCAGATCAGCTGCACTGAAACAATATTAGGTTTCTGAAACTCTTAATCAATAATATCCAGTTTGCTTAGATTAATAGGTTTTATGTTTGGTTTCATGCAAAAGGATTCTGAGTAATAAAGCATTCAGTTTCTTTGGAGTTTCACCTCCTTTTAAGAAGCATTATGAAACCCATTCATTTAACAGAGTTTTTTTTATGAAAAGGTTAATAAGAGCTCAGTAAGCTTGTTTGGTTTTCATGACACTTTGCATAACATTATCTTTAGTGCATCTTTAGTGTTTGCTCTATGAGACAGTACTCAATGGGTATTGTCTGGTCTCCAGTATTAACTGAGGTTAATTTTAAAAAATATATCATTTATAGATTTTAAAGTCAGCTTAACAAGATGGATGGCAAGAGAGATTTTATCTGACTTTATGGCGCATATTATATGTTTTGTCTCCTTAATGAGACACAACATCAGAGACGTCTTAATTGGTCTAAAAAGAAAAAGAACTGGATTGTTGTGCGATGGTCTAGAGTCCTGTTTTCAGATGACAGTAAATACGGCATTTCATTTGAAAATCAAGGTTTTGGAGTCTGGAGGAAGAGTGAAGAGCCACAGACTATTGACCCAACTAAGCATTGACTGCATAAAAATGTACATGCGTTTCAGAATCGAGACATTTTGCTTTAAAGGAACATTTTTTAAATGGTCTAGTGCAGTGGTTCTCAAATAGTGGGGCGCGCAGCGCGATACCTGGGGGGGGGGGGGGCGAGTGACCCAGGAAAACAGGCTTTTTTTTTTTTTTTTTTTTTTGGCGTACTAGTATAAAATTTTATATAGCAAACANAGTGGCGCTGTCATTGTTACTTCTGTCACGTTTGCAAGCTGCCGTTAAAACCTAAAGAAGAAGAAGAAGCTTAGCAGGAATTTAATTATAGTGAGGGTGTGTGAATGTAGATATGATAATCAAAGAGGAGCACAAGTATTTAGGAGTCAAGGAGGAAGGTGAGAATATAGAAAGCATTATAGTAGAATATTTATAGATGAAGATAGCATTTAAACATCATGAACCACACTCCAAACCAGTACGTGGCGGTAATGCTCCGAAAAGTTTCTTGCCAACCGCCAAAAAACCCGACAAGAAGAAGAAGAAGAAGAAGAAGCTTAGCAGTGTTGAGTCAACAGAAGCTCCGACTGCGTTCTGTCTATAGCCTCGGTTATTCAACATAACTACCCCCAACATGGAAAGGTTTTTAACAGGGATGAAAAGAAAAGCCTCCCACAGTCCAAAAACATGATTGTCAGGTTAATTGGTCTGTCTAAATTGTCCCTAGGTGTGCATGGTTGTTTGTCCTGTGTGTCTCTGTTGCCCTGCGACAGATTGGCGACCTGTCCAGGGCGAACCCGCCTCTCGTCCGGAACGCCAGCTGGAGAGGAACCGAGGAAATACGACGAAGCGTATTTAGCGCTTGGCTTCACTGTCTCTACAGTTGGAGGAGAGGAGAGACTGACCGGTGTGTTTGCTGTGTCTAAAAATGCTGGCAGCGGACAGCATGAAGCCAAATAAATTAGCGCGTCACTTAAATACGTTACACTCCAATCACGCCGATAA
>CAEGAF010147258.1:0-15726 GCA_903067075.1 Micropoecilia bifurca
TGATTTTAGCTACCAGTAGCAGGAGAGGAGCTAACAAGAAGCTAACAGAAGCTACAAACACTGAATAGAAGAAGAGCCGCCATCGATACAGTTGCAGCCAAACATGATTTAATGTTACACAATACAGTTTTACCAAGTTGCTCAAAGACTAAACTGGCATTGTTGTGCATTTAAGGTGTAAAGTTTACCTTCGAGCAAACGCCCCCCTAAGGCATCCCAGCGCCCCCTGCTGTCCTCTGAACGCCCCCTGGGGGGCGGTACCGACCACGTTGAGAACCGCTACTCTGGAGGTTACAGGCAGAAACGTTTGGAATCTCCTACTGCAGAGAAATGTAGTAACTTATATTGGTACTTTTTCTGCTCATCCACATCTGAAGTGACTCGCCTCTCTCTGACTGCAGGACAAGTACAAGAATATCTGCACAATCTCCATAGCTGTGTCCGAATTCAGGGTCTGCATCTTTCAAAGGACGGATTTGCAGGCCGATTAGGTCACAGCGTGGTGACAAGGCCTGTCAGAATTCAAAGACTCCTTCAATGCGTCCTTCTTTTGCCCAGATTTGAAGGATGGGTCCGGTGTTTCCTTCACGACCCATGATATCCCATAATTCATTGCGGGTTCCTACTGGGCGTTCAGGCAGAGTGTCAATGCCGGTGAATAGCGACAAATTATTTAGCTTAATAGCACTTTAAATGACACAACGTAATTTGGTACAACGTTTTTAGGCGAGAATGTAAGTGTGGCACAGGGATGCATTTTTTGGCAATATGGATTTTTAGCATCCCTGTTCTAATTTGAAGAATTAAAGAGTTACGGGTGAAATATGTTTTTCTACACAATCAGAATTGTTCCATCAACTGCTGGTATACGTTTTATATCAATATGATAATATTTTAGGAGAATAGAGAAGGGATGCATATTTTGCAGGCTCAAAATCCATATTGCCAAAACATGTATCCCTGAGCTAATTGGGGGAAATAAAGAGCTGAAAGCATTTCATCTTTTCTACTAATGACACTTGCTGTCTGAGCTAATGCTATAAGTTTCATATCAACAAGACGGATGCAAATATTTTCAGGCTCATAAATCGTAATGCCTTCCCTCCTACATTAACAGACTAGAAAGTTAAGCATGATATAAAATGTTCTACATAATGGGCCTTCAATGCTTTTAAGCTATTATGGTATCAAAAGAGAAAGCAGAGAATTTCAAACCATTTGCAGAGAACGTTTACAACAGACACGGACTGAAAAAAATGTTCGACTCGTGTCAATAAAGGTGTAAAAACCGTATTTATTTAAATTAATTTGCGAAATTAAACCCACCGTTTTAGGGATTAAATGGTTAAGAAACGTGATAATGTTACAAATATCTTTAAAATGTCCTCTTCGGTCATATTTTTGTCCGTTTTCTCCTCAATATCCAAGAGCTTAGAGCGATGCGCGCTCACGCGACAGGATGTAAATTTGGGCAGGCATGTTTCTGGGCATCACACCGGAGCTCCAGGTTCGGTACTGAGAGAAAACGCCTAATTTCTGGCACATTGTTTTAAAAACAATGTGCCAGCATTCTAGCTTTCAATGAATGGGAGTTAAACACCGACATTATTCAGACGGGTCTGGTTGAAAAATGTTTGGTTTATAAAGTATTTCAAAGCAGAGCACATCAGTTTGATTAATTAATTAAAGTTAAACCTTCAAACATAATAGTTTATTTAACTGTAATGACCTATCTGCAATGTGGAGAGTGTTATATTTGTAAAGGAATAATATTTATTCCTTGTAGAGAAGTGCAGTAAACATTTGAACATTTTAGAATCAAACTAAGAGATTTCCTTTTTACTATGGAACATACTTTACTATAAAAGGTGAAGAATAATTTAGAAATCAGTAACACATGACTGAAAAACAAACTAAGGCCCCATTTTTTTCTTCTTCTCTGCTCTGCTTCACGCTGTCACGGTTGCTTGGCAACATGAGTTACGCTGAGGTGGGGGCGGGGCCAGCTGGTGAAGGTCACACCTGTCCGAATCCACAGATATTTTTCTTCCGGTCTTAGTTTATTCCCGTCCTACGCTGACCAGTCCTTCAAGGATGCAGACCCTGAATTGGGACACAGCTCATGTCTGATGGGTTTAGAACACAACATGGGCTTAATGTGTGTCTGATGTTGAACCACAAGGAGACTTTCAGTGCCTAAACTTTATTTTCCTCAAATGACTGGTCAAACTGGTGTATCCTCAAATTTTTTGCATACTTTTTTAAGTGAACTGTTTACAAAATAAATCATATTTGCAACCAAAATGGTTGCAGTCAAAAAGCTCTGATGTAAGCAATGGAAAGGATATGACTCATAATCCAGTTTCTGGGTGAGAACTCCAGTCAAGATGAACTCTGCATTGTGGACATCTGGGACAGAAAAGCAGAAGCAACATCAGACATATAGAGCAGGGCTTTGGCGTGTGTGTGCATGTGAAAGAGAGAGACCCACCAATGTTTTTCATGAAATATTCTCTGCACAAGTGGAGATCATTATCACAGGAAATTAAAATGATCTCTGGAAGGTTCTGGACGAGAAAGAAAATGCAGGAGAAACTCTTGGTTATGTCATGTTGCTTTTGCTCAGACATACACAGCAGTCCTTCATCCTGACATTTTTAAAAAGATATTAGGTGTGTGCAATGTGTGTGTGTGTGAGGTCACAGCATATCTGCTGAAATACCTTGTTCTGCTTGTGTTCCATGATCTTTCTATAGGATGGCTGTTTGACCAGCAGTTTCCCCCCTGCGCTCTCTAGGATGGCCTTCATGGTGCTGAGGCTGGGGCAGATACCCGGCGTCAGGTAGAAATACTTTCCCTTCAGCACCACAAACACAGAGACAGATTAAACACACAAGCACAAACAACACTGCAGTCTGCAATCCTGGGCATTAGTGCACATTAAGGTGTATAAGTGTTCTTCTAGACCAGAGGTCTCCTTCTCGCGGCCCGCGGGCCCATTGTGGCCCGCAGGATGATGTCTGGTGGCCCCCGCTGTGATATGAAAGTATAACATTAGTTCGGCCCACAGGGTGAGTGAACCTCTGGAGGTTCCTCGTCATGGCTGACATTAGGTGCTAGGCTAAGCTAGACCGACTTCATGCTTGTAACAATAGTGTGGCGGATGATGGATCAGTCTGGTACCACTTGTCTTTTTTTGCAGTCGTCATTCCGGTACTTTCTACCATTAACGAATCTCTCGATCGATCGCAGAGAAAGGAGCTGCTAGCTGGCTGCTCGTCATCCGCCACCATGCTGTGACAAGTAGAAGCGGTAATGACGTCACGCGTCCAGATGTTCTCCATACGCTGCTAGCTGGCTAAACACTTCTAATAAACGTAGGACAAGAGCGACGCCAAGTGGAATAAGCTAAATTTTGTCACACCTTCATCATGTCTTTGTCAAACCAAAGCTGCAGTTCTATGGAGGATCATCCATGTGTTTCCATCAAGTAATGTGTATATTATCTTTTTTGTTTCCCCTAAACATGCGTTTTGTCAAGAAAAATAGATATTTTGTCTTTTTTTGCTTCTCCCTTTTCTGTTTGCTGTTTTTCTGCTTCATCATTATGTTAATGAGGAGACCTGCCCTCTACGCCCAGCTCCTATTGGCCAGTAGAGCTTTGGAAGCAACGTCACGTCACTGCGTCAGACGTTGTGGGGCGTTTAGTTGTAGTCGCTCGGTGCCATTTTTGCAGTCGAGCAAGGCAGCTGTGCTCATTAACATAACGATGCAGCAGAAATATAGAGAGCAGCAAAGGGAGAAGCAAAAAAGACCAAGCAAGATATCTATTTGTCTTGACAAAACGCATGTTTAGGGGAAACAAAAAAGATAATATGTTACTTGAAAGAAACTCGTGTAATGAAAAGGAAAAACTAAATATATATTTATGCTTTTATTTCTTATTATGTCGGTTTTGGTCCTAATTTAAGCAGTTCATGTATTGGAGAAATAATTAAATGTTGATGACATTTGAGGATATGTTTTAAATGTTTTTTGTGGAATCCTTTATGCGGCCCAGCATCACCCAGACTCTGCCTCCAGAGATCCCTGCTTTAAACCTTTCTCTATTTATTTTCTCTTTTCTTTTCTTTTGGGCACGTATGTAATGTGTCCATTAGATTTGATTTAAACCCAAAGCAATTTCTAAATGTGTCAAACGTGAATCTTGTCCAGTCTCTGATCTGCCATATTACAATTTATAATGCCATCAAATGTCTAGCTGTCCTTTACAACAGAACGTTCCTCACCAACAGTCAATGTGACTGTCTTATCCAAACACAATGAAACAAGGACTTAATATTCTGAATCTCTGACATGTTCATTGATACAGATATTTCATTTTGAGACATGAACTAAGAATTTTGAGAAATAAACTTGATTCTGTAGGTAATCCGTGGTATTTTGATTCATACAAATTGTTTTGAGAAATGCATTTAATGTTTTGTAAATGTAGAAAATCATTCGAGAAATAAACCAAAGCAACTGAGAAGAAACTGATCTGGCAGAAGAGCCTCATATGTAACAGCCATGATCTACTGATTACAAAAGGGAATTCCACATGATATATATTCTGTGAATCTATTGGTCAAAAACACGTGTTCATGAGGCCGTAATACGACGTCAGCCCAGAGTCCTGCAGCCAATCAGAAATCAGACCCAAAATTGTTTAGTGGAAGTATTTGAGCGGCATTTTCATCAAGAGGTTCTTTAACTGAGCCGATCTGCAACTTTCACACTTTGGTTCGTGTGTTTGAATGTAACAGGTAGTTATGAAGGAGTGATGCTCTCATCACAACGAAAACATGATTGTTCTGGACCGAAACCCACAGGCGGCTTTTCAGAACTGAAGCCTTTTACCTCAGATCCAAACACACTGCCTGCTTTTCTGATCGAGTTTTTATGTTTATTTCTTTCCAACGGTATCAGCTAATTGTTCAAAGGAAGACAGAGACTAGTCAGAAACTTGGATCTCTTTTTTGGAGCTTCAGCTCATCATCATTATGGAGGAAAATGTTGAAGGACATCAGCGTCCAAAGATCTCTGGCCAGGAGCCGGACCGGGCCGTCCGGCCTCTGCAGCAGCAGCCCGGGATCCAGCAGTGCAACCGGGTCACCAACTTCTCCATAGACAACATCCTGAGGCCGGACTTCGGCCGAAAGAGAAAGAAAAGCACATTATGTGTTCGGGGAGGATCCGGGCTGCCGGACAGGAGCGAGGAGTCCGGGAGAAAAGCCTCCAGAAGCGACCCGAGGCTCGGCAGGACGAGGGAGGCCCGGCTGGGGCGGCGCGACCTCCAGCATGCGGACACCGAGGCCGGCGGCCCCGGGCGGACGGCCTCCTGTCGGGGCCCCGAGGGCAGCGAGGCCCCGGCGGCCCCGGCGGCCCCGGCGGCGGCCCCGGCGGCCCCGGCGGCCAGGCCGATGCTGTGGCCGGCCTGGGTTTATTGTACCAGGTACTCAGACCGGCCTTCATCAGGTTGGTGGAAAATGTTCCCTCAATCACATCATTTTAGATACGTTTAGTAAAATGCGAATTTTAAAGGTAAAATTATATATTATCTCAGAGATAAAAATAAATAAATAAAACATGAAATTGTTGGAAAGGCTACGGAAGGAAAATAAATATTATTTAAACTTTGAAATATGATCGAGAATATTTTAAAATTAGCTGAACAGTAGAAACAAAAACGAAGCACTTTTAACAAAGACTCAGCCGTTATTGCACCAACATATAAATATGATATTATTAGAATAATTTAGCCGATCAAAATAAAACATGAAGCATTTATAGAAAGATCATTTATGATTCATCATGAAACGACGCTTTCTGCAGGTCTTGGGTTTTTGGCTGATGATTTTCCTGACCATAATAATCTGCCAAAGTGGACACAAAGTATTTTATTAAAATAAAAGTGAAATGGAAAAAAAAATGTACTGTCAAAAACATAAAATATCGAAGTAAAACCAAGTTTAACCTCATTGTTTCCCCGCTTCTTTGTTATTTTACCATTTGCATTTTTTTTCTAACAAAAGAGTTGGGGGTCCGGGGGGGGGGGGGGGTAAAAAAGTGAGGAGGCCGTAAAAACCAAAAATCCTGAAACATTTTAAACCGCTTTTTAAAAAGCAAGAAAGAAAAACTGAGCGCTGATCTGAGGCCACATTTAATTCATCTGAGTGAAAAGTTTTCACATCTGATTCAATATGTTTCCTCTACATGTTTTTTTAAAAAATAACTAAAGGAGGAATGATAATAAAAACCGGAGAACCAGTGGTGCAAAAGTTTGATTTTGTTCACGAAAATACGACAAAGTGTTTTGAGGTTCGGGCCGAACTGAGCCGAAAGGAACCGGAACCAGGCCACAGTTCATCTGCAGCTTGGATTTATTGTTGCTCGTTTTCCTTCTGTCTTTATTCAGTCTGATCCAGTTGATTTTTTTACTACATTTTCTCTTTTTATTAAATCCAGTTTTAAACTTTAATGTCATGCTGAATAATAAAAATAGACAGATATTTGACCGACCGGCCTGGACTCAGACCACGAAGCAGAAATAAACACAAAACGTGTCAAATCTGATGGAAATATGAAAAGTTTCCTATTAAACACGTAGTGACGACGTCAGACGTATCGGCTCAGAATAAACCGCGTTTCTCTGTCCGTTTAAATCACAGAAACTTTCAACAAAGCTCGAAAACGAGCCAACTGGATGTTTTGTTCTCTCTTTTCACACAAGGGCCCAGAACCCGCAAACCAAAGAAAACTCCGATCCCGAACCCGGAGGACAAACGGCCCCGAACCGCCTTCAGTACCGAGCAGCTGCAGCGGCTGAAGGCGGAGTTCCAGAAGAACCGGTACCTGACCGAGCAGCGCAGGCAGAACCTGGCGGTGGAGCTCAGGCTCAACGAGTCTCAGATCAAAATCTGGTTCCAGAACAAACGGGCCAAGATTAAAAAGGCCACCGGGAAGAAGAACGTTCTGGCGGAGCGCCTGATGGCGCAGGGCCTGTACAACCACACGGCCGGCCGAGGGGCGGGGGCCCGATCCGACAGCGACTGAGGCATCACAGCACCAGCATCCCGAGGTTCTGGAGGTCCTGGAGGTTCTGGAGGTTCTGGAGGTCCTGGAGGTCCTGGACCGCCGCTGTCTGACACCACACAGCTCTGAACGCTGGACGTTTAAAGGACCGCTGACATGGCTGCACGCCGCCATACAGCCAGAAGCCTCCTCAGACAAATCTCTTGAAATGTTTTAGATGTAGAGTCAGCTGAGTCAGAAGGCGGTTCGGGGCTCCAGGCCGGAACCACGGCTGACAGCGGCTGCTGGAACCCAAAGACAGCTTCATGGTAGGCCTTCTGTGTGTCCCGCTGTTCTGTGTGTCCATTTCTCTTTGAGTCAAAGCTCTGCTATGTTTCATTTTAGAGCAGGCGCCTGCAGAGCTGCTAGTTTTCTAGGATTTCAATCATTTATGGACCTGACCGGAAATGCCTTTGGATCTGTGGTTCCAGTGCTGCCTTATCACAGTTCCACAATTTCCCAGCAAACTATAATAAGTGGGATCATGCACTCTTATTTATATCCAACACAGCCAGAATCCAGAGCAAAGAGCTCTGACATGTTTACATTATTTATTTTTCTACACAAACTTGTCTTTGAATGCAATGTTTGGCGGATCGGACGAATATGAATCCAAACCAAATGTAAGCCTTACAATGCAGTCAACTTTTTTGTTTCCTTTAATTGCTTCTGTTTCCCAATGAAGCTTTTATGTTTTCAAGTTGTTTTTGTCCTTTTCTGATAAAATTCTCCTTTTTAGACAACATGTAAATCATTTATGTCATGATGATGTGTAAATAAACAATGCAGATCTGACGTTTTAGATATTTTATTTTATGCCCAAATACAGAACACATTTTATGAAAATAAGCAACTTATCAGACTTTGCAAACAGTTTTAGCTTTAATTATAAACACAGAAAGTGGCAGATGGAAACAATTCAATCTATATGTGCATTTGCATTTCCTTTGTTTAAGCTGCTCATTTAAAATCCAGTGATTGAATGATTCGCTTATTCACTACGTTTAAGCATTCAGTTCACACAATTTTTTACAAGAATAAAAGCTTAAATTGATGTTTTTACTCTGAACATATATATTTTCCATAAGTGGTAAAATATTGAGTAAAAAGCTCCAAGCATAAAAGTCTTCACAGGTCAAATGAACCATATAGTTGCTGCTGTTTCAAAAATGAAGATTAGAGAATAAAAAGAATCCTATAAAATTTGCAGACATTAGCAATTAAATAAGCATCATAGAAACAAAGGCATGTAAGTAGAATGTATGAGCAGGAACCGATTCAGAAGAGTAAGGGTTCCTGGACTGGAGTCAGTTTTGGTGCTCTATCCAAAGACAGGAAATATTTTACTTGTGCAAATTACATGATAAGCAGGTCAGCAGAATCGATCAAAACCATCTGGCAGATTGCTCCATGTGCTGTAACTCCATAATTTGTGAATATTTGAGTGTTTGAACGAATAAAAATCCAAGAATATTAAAAAACACTTCATGCAAAATGAGACCATGAGTTTATTATGAGGTGAAATGTTTGTAAAACATTCACAATACACAAAAAAAAAAAGAATTTGTGGGGCCCCCAAACCTTGCAGCCCTGTGCTACTTGCCCCTATGAGTCCTTTTTTAAATCTGGCCCATAAGACATCCTGGAGAGTCACAGTGCTCAAATTCAGCTGACAAATATCCTTCAGTAAATAGTTCAAATGTGTGTTGGATCCCAAACAATCATGTAAATAACAGCAGAGTTTCTTCAAATAACTGTGCAGCCATACAGGTCATGAGGGCCCTTGACCTGTATGGATCCATTATCCATTTACCTGACACATCTAACTTCTGATATAGAAAATAACACAACAAAATGTATATCAGCAACAATTCTTGGGTATATCAGATTTTTTTCTGTTTTTTGTGGCAGTTGAATTAGAAAAATATTTGCAAACTGAAACAATCCTGAAGATGAATCAGATGACATGTTTGGTTGAAGTTAAACAAAAACAACATGTCCTACTTTCTATGCCAGATTCAGCAGCCAAATTATTCCTAAAGAGTCACTGAAAATGCCTAACGTCACTAGTTCTTCACCTCTGGGTGACATCTGCTTACCAGAGTAGGGGAGCAGTGGAAACAAGAGACATGGACAGAAATATGACGACCATAGGAAGATCCACTGTGTTTTCTAATGGCAATAATAGTAGCAGTGGCCAGGGGGCTGAATGGCTGCAGAGGCCCTCATCTGCATTTCCTTTCTTAGCTGGCTTGTATGTGGAAGTAATGCCTAACGGTCGCTGACTTGAAGAACTCAGCTGCTCTTGACTTGGGAGAAAAGGCTTGGAGCCGAGTTTCTATGCACTGTCAGGGGCTGACAGCTGAAGGGTTGGTGGTGCTGGGTATGTTGGAGTATGTTGGGGTATGTTGGAGTATGTTGGGGTAGGTTAGGGTATGTTGGGGTATGTTGAAGTATGTTGGGGTATGTTGGAGTATGTTGGGGTATGTTGGAGTATGTTGGGGTATGGTGGAGTATGTTGGGGTATGTTGGAGTATGTTGGAGTATGTTGGGGTAGGTTAGGGTATGTTGGGGTATGTTGAAGTACGTTGGAGTATGTTGGAGTATGTTGGAGTAGGTTGGGGTATGTTGAAGTATGTTGGGGTATGTTGAAGTATGTTGGGGTATGTTGGAGTATGTTGGGGTATGTTGGAGTATGTTGGGGTATGTTGGAGTATGTTGGAGTATGTTGGAGTAGGTTGGGGTATGTNTGGAGTATGTTGGAGTATGTTGGGGTATGTTGGAGTATGTTGGAGTATGTTGGGGTATGTTGGAGTATGTTGGAGTAGGTTGGGGTGTGTTGGAGTATGTCGGAGTATGTTGGGGTATGTTGGAGTAGGTTGGAGCATGTTGGAGTATGTTGGAGTATGTTGGAGTATGTTGGGGTAGGTTAGGGTATGTTGGGGTATGTTGGAGTATGTTGGGGTATGTTGGAGTATGTTGGGGTATGTTGAAGTATGTTGGGGTAGGGGGGAGTATGTTGGGGTATGTTGGAGTATGTTGGGGTACTCCAACATACCCCAACATATTTTATAGTTTTAAAATAATTTGGAAGCAAATGTTTGCTGCCTGCAGTTTTTTAATGTCCAACCACTTTCTAACGTATACTATATGCTAATGTGTGAGCACTTGCAGGTTGCGTCCGTGTTTCTTTCTAAGATTATTTGGATTGTTGTCATAATAACAAACAGAATTAATATGAGGTCAATTGCAGGGAATGATCACAAGAGCCTGGATATGTTAAAAAAGAAAAAAAAACTCTCAGTGTGACTCTGTGTTGATTCTATTCAAATCAGTTGTTCTTCAGTGAATGCCGGCCCAAAGAAAGGACTTTCTGCAGTGGAGTCCAAACCTTTTGCCTTGTGGCCCAAATCCATCAAGTTGAAAGTGTTTTCAGGCTTAACAAAATCATAATTTTAAAAAAATGCAAAAACTTTTTTTTTTGATTGTTTATTTTTTACCTTCTCAGCCATAAACTAAATATTTAGTATTTTAGTAAAAAATTCAAGTTATCATATTTTTGTAGAAAACATAAAAACACAGAGGTTAATCTTATTTATAGACGAATGTGGATTGATTGCTCTCTGTGTTCTTAGCCTAGAAACGATTTACAGATTTGAGTGAAAAGCTAGTGGATTTTCTTTTAAGTTTTTTTTTGGTTTGGCTTAGGTGGCTGAGAGTAGTTGTACAGAAAAGTAGGTAATGAGAGATCATCAGGCCAGGAATAGAACCTGTGACATTTGCTTCGAGGACTAAGGCCTCCAATACATGGATTGTGCCACCACAGCAACCTAAAGCTGCTGCATTTTTGGAGAATAAAAGTAGATTAATAAAAAACAAATTAAGTAACCTTAATTTATCAAGTAAAATCTCACCCAAAATGTGTTTAAAAGTACTTAAACCCTTGCAAAAGCCTGAAAGCAGCACACTGTGAGCTAACATACGTTTAAGGTACTTTTCATAAATGGATATGATGAAAATGTGTTTCAACATGCTTTTCATTAAACTTGCATTTGTATATTAATTTTTTTCTTGGTTTAATGTAATATATTTCTAGTGTTTTCATTAGCTGTAAGCAGAATAACATCATAAATAATAGAAATAAAGGCACGTAAAAATCTATCTGTGTGGAATTAATGGAATTAATGTGTATTGCTTAGTGAAATATAGAATAATATATTAAGCAAATAAACAAGATGTCTTTTTCAAGTGTTAACATCTATAAATTATGCTAAATGTTTGATTTTATTTTTTACATATTTGTCTGCAAGCAACACTGATGTCCTTTAATACAAGTTACAAAGTTGTTGCCAGATTTAGTGGTTGTTACACCTAAATGTCTCTTATTTGAATTTTTGTCGCTTTTACTTACATTAAATTCACAGAAATCCTAATTTCAAAGAACTATAAAACACTTAATATGTAGAAAAACTTAACATTTTATCTTAAAAATTTTAAAAATGGAATGCAAAGAAAAAAAAACACCTAACATTCTCACTACCAAAGCATTTAACCACCCTTTGTGACGGTCATTATGAAAAAATGAAAAGATGGAAATGAAGTTTGTTAATCACTGCTTAATCACGATGCTGCGTCTGTTAACATATATCTAAGGTTTTATGTAGTAATACTTAAATCCAGCACACTTGTCTTATTTCCTTAGAATGGGAACATTTCAGTCACATTACTCTCTTTCCTAGTTAAATACAAGTTAAAAACATAACACTGATTTATCTATAAAGTTCAGACATCCTCTTGTCATAAACTTCACCTCTCCAACAGGCAGAGGAAAAGGGCAGACGAGTAGAGAAAAGAAAAGTACATATCACAAAGTACCGATGTCTCCTGTGTCTCAGTCAAACAAAAGATTGCCCATCCAGTCCCCCTCCCCCACTGAGAGATTTGCCCATAGTTCTCTAAACGCTTCCTAGTCAAACTTGGAATATGGAATGAAGAGGACAGGGGCTTTGTGGCGGAAATATAATTACAGCCACTAAAAGCTGGTGACGGTGAAGAAAGGGAGATGACATCAGGGCAATTTCACACCCAGGTCTTCGATGGCCAGGCCAAGCCTGGATGCTGCTGCAGAACACTGATCAAAGCCTGCTGCAGCTGGCCTGCACCCCCCACCCACTGCACCCCCACCACCCCCTCACACCGCTTCACCCGCCACCCCCCGTCTGCCACCACCAAAAGAGGAGACTTATTTACGCTAATCTCCAGGACAAATATATTTTTAATCTTGTTACAATACAATTTAATACTGAAGTTCAGTGACTAAACTTAATGAGAAAACAGTGGCAATTCAACAATGCATGAGTATTTTTGCTTTAATACTTTGTTTCAAAGCTGATGTTCAGTGTCAGAATATAATTATCTTTGTGCAGTAACAACATAACGGTGCTGCACCAGAAGCCTGGTGCATCTGGGACGTAACATCATGTTTTTAACCAGAGCAGAAAGGTTTCTGAACATGGTGGCATGTTTATAAAAATGTTGCTATATCATCTTTGTTATCTTATTCAACCAACTCCAAGCACCTTTACACCAAATTTAGACATCTATATGGATGTTGTTTCACATTTCCTGTCACTTTTCACTCACAATGTCACATTAACTAGACAGAGGACAATGCCATTGTTTCAGTCTAGTTAACAAAAAGTTACTTAAGGCACATTTCAGGGACATTGTAACTGGAAGTACAACAATTAATAGCTTTTTTTATTGAAATTTGCTCACATTCAATGAATCTCTTAGATGTGTAATAACTTAGGTAACATTAAGCATCCAAATAAAACTGTTCTAAGGGTCTCATACATTCTTACGCCTCCTTTAAAATGTTTGGTTTTCATCTACGGCTGAAATGATTAATCATGATGAATCGATTGTTGAAATAACCAATTAATAATTAGTCCGGTAACAATTAACTGTTAACGGACTCAGTAAAAGCTATTTGCTGAAAGAACAACATACTCAGTAATTAATCCAAAACTGTACAAAAACTGTTTACATTTTGTAAAATAAAAAAACCTGTTTGTCAATCTGCTCAACTAAATAAAACTCCTCAAGATGTACCATAGTTTTAGCTTCACCTGGTTCACATTCTGTAAAATATTTTTAAAATCTACTATTAAGCACCTTTGAAGAAATGGTGACCAGATCGTCTGATGTTCAGTCGAGCACTAAGACCTCAGCTTATCATGTTAGAATGATTTTTTTAGGTGCAGATCCATCCTTTGCTACAAATCACCAAGCATTCACTAAAATAATTCTGTCACTGCACTTTCGGCAAGAACATTTTTATTTTCTTATATAAAAAATAAATTGAATTATTTCTTTATTAATGTATTTCTAATATTGTGAAAAGAAGCTTAAGTGGTTTCATGAAAAATCTGTGGAAGGTGCCATTTTTTATATCTGATTAATTGATAAATTCAGACTAATTGATAGAACAATAATCGTTAAAATAATATTTTGCTCTAGAAAGAATTTGTCCTGAGTTCACAACTTCTTTAGAATATGAATGGAGCAACTAACCAGTGACCCATATGCTGCTCAGGTTTTACTTCTACAAGTTTGTCGTCTGACTAATAACATGACCCAACTTTGAAACACAATGAGCTCTTCTAAACACTCAGAAGGTAAAATAAATGTCTAATTTTGAAATAAAAAATTTAAATCTGCTCCTCCATCACCTTAATAAAAATCATAATACAAATATACAGTGAAAAGGGAGCAGTAATGAGAAGCATTGTCCTCACATGGCAGATATTTTAATGGACCAATCTTTAAAAAGTCTTGAAAGGTTCGTTTCCACTTTTGTTCCAGAACATTTCATTCAGTCTGACTGTTTTTTCCAATGTGGGATCAGAAAGATGAGCCAAGTCCCTGAATCAGTGTGTTCTTCTCCACTGCACTGCACCGCTTTTGTCTGGGGAAACTGATCTCCACCCACAGCAACAGAGTCCAGAATGAGATGAAAAAACAGTGAAGTCTGCGGATATTTAGAGAAATTCTTATACATCCAAAAATCCTCCCTCCCTGTAACTTGACAATTTATGTTGTAGATCTCCAGCTACTTTGCAGAAACAAGAAAAATCTAGAAGTCTACTCTTGATCCTGAAAAGGTTCCCACAGTGGAAACAGCTTAAAATATACAGAACTATGTGCACAAGTAGAGACAAAATGGACAAAATGTGTTCTCTCAACATTTTATATTTTATTTGTTTACAAAAGTTAATTGGTACAATAATTTTCAGTTTGAAAATTATCTTTGAAAAAGTTGTTCACTCCAAGACCAAGGCAGAAGTGACTTCAATCACAGCTCGTCATTGGGCTGACTGTCATCTTCACAGTAATCTGCACAAAAAGAGGGAAAAAGAAACACCTGTCAGCCTGTCAGTTCGTTTTCTGCCATAAGTTGTACATGTAGGCCAAAAATATAATTATAATTTGCCTTTTGGATAAAATCTGCCACAAGAGCTGAAGAGGTCGCAGCTCCTCCTCAGGAGGCTCTCATGGTTATTACTCAGATTAATATTGCTCCTTGCATATATGTCAGTTTAGATTAACAGCTACTTTATGATATGGTACACTCTTATAGAACATATTCTCAATATGTTCCTGTTCAAACAGTTTTTTTAAGCTGGTTTATATTTGTACTTTTTTAACTCCTCATTCAATCCATTCCAGACATTTACTCCACACACCAATAAACAAAAACTCTTGAATGTTCTAATACATTGTTTTTTAAAATGTCTTCCTCTTAAATTATAACCCCCCCTCTGTCACAAAACATTTTTTGTATATTGTGTGGAAGTTGATGATTTCTTACTTTAAACACGAATTGTACAGTTTTAAATGTTACAAGTCCCAGAATTTTAATATATTTGATATAAAAACAGGTTTGTGTTCCTAATATCCCACTTTATGAACTCGGATACATTTTTTTGTATGACGTATAACAGCTGTAAATTTGTTTTGTATGTATCCCCCCACAAACTTCCACATAATATATTAAATGTGGTATAATGAGTGTATTATACAAAATAAACAAAGATTTGTAGTCCAGGCAAAACTAATTCCCCTCATAGCAGCAACACTTTTAACTATTTTAGATTTTACTAGGCTAATCTGTGGTTGCCACGATGTCGTAGCAGTTTGTTATGAGACAGATAATTTGTGAAAACAATCAATATCCTCCCTGAACTACTATTACTGGTTAAAGTAATTTGTTGTCTGACCTAAACAACCAGTAGGATGCTCTTAGCGCTGTCAATCAACCTCATTCACTCACTGCTAAATGTGCTAATGGTGGGAAAAAAACTTGTTACAGGAAACAAGGGCAGGGGTGAAACTGGGGGGGGGGATTAAGGTTAGGGTTAAGATGTAGCGGGAGTACCAGAGAGGAGAGCGGCTGTTAGCTGTAAAGAATCAATGAGCAGCAGTGACTGATTAGTTTATCAAGAACAATCTAAAACACACTTAATCAGATAATAAATAACTATTTTCCCATTTCATATGTTTCTGAACTGTTGGTGCTTTGCTAGAGCAGCGGTGCAACAAGTGGATCAC
>CAEGAF010147263.1:0-30094 GCA_903067075.1 Micropoecilia bifurca
GAGGAAACCGGAGTACCCGGAGAAAACCCACGCATGCACAGGGAGAACATGCAAACTCCATGCAGAAAGGCCGGGGCCGGCAATCGAACCCAGAACCTTCTTGTTGCAAGACAACAGCTCTACCAACTGCGCCACTGTGCAGCCATGTAATAACATAACAATATTAAATCATAACAAAGTTATATTATTGCTTTTGTTTATTGATAATAATATACCACTCATATCCCCACAAAAAGATCTGAATATCCAGAAAAAACATTATACATATATTTATCTATATATGGAGATATATTGTTGCTATAGACTGCAAAATGGGGGAGTAGCTGTGCTGGACTGTTGGCTTGATCTAAGCCACAGGTGTCAAACTCCAGTCCTGGAGGACCAATGTCCTGCAACATTTAGATGTGCCGCTGCAGCACCACACCTGAATACAATAATTAGGTGATTAACAGGACTCTGGAGAACATATCTACACAATGAGGAGGCAATTAAGCCATTTGACTCTGGTGTTTTGAACCTGTGGCACATCTAAAAACTGCCAAAATGTTTGGTGTCAGTGAGTCGTGTTGGTGAATGAAGCCTGTTATGAAGACTTCAACACATTTCTTCCGACAGGTTGGCACGACTTTTAATGCTGTCCCAAATTTTTTTCTATAAACTGACTCATTTCTTTAAGTGGGAAAGTAGGAATCACAGACGGTTCAGTACAGGAGTGTAGTAGCCAAAAGGAAACAACTAAACAGAAGTAACTTTTGCCAGATTAAGACAGGAGTGGATGGACCAGCAAATTCAATTAAGGACAGTGCATGCAATGCTAACAAAGAGTCTTAGTTAGCATTCTAAATACTAAAGTTAACAGCAGGACAATTCTAAGCAGTCAGAAAAAGTGCAAGGCTGTTTGAAGGTGTTGCCAAGACAACGGCTCTTGTCTCTGAAAAGAGGTTAGAGGTTTGATGACACAACACACAGAGATGCTTTTTCTAATAGCAGACAATGTCAACTAAGTAGAAAAAACGTCACAGATCTATCTTGTCTTATATGAAAAGGTCATTAATCGTTTACCAAGCTGACCTGTTATTGAACACACTTTTGTGACCGACGGTTTTGTTCTGTTTTGTGTTTTGAGCATTATGCTTTATTGTTTATTTTACATTATATTTAGAATTCCTAAATGCACTTTTTGAACCATTTCAAAGGTTTTCTGCAGTTTATTTTTTACATGCATGACCAAGGCAGTCAACCTATTGCTTTAGTCAGGTTATTTAGTTTATTTGCACTGATGGAACAAATTAAACAAAGCTATTTTTACATGTTTGACCAAGCGTGTGAAGCTGTACTGGTGCACAGTTATCAAATTTGTCATTCAGCATATTTACATCTGTGTTTAAAAATAAATAAAAACCTTCATCTGATTCTCTGTATCGAATTGGTACAAAACCTCAGATATTGTTATAGGAAGAGGGAAACAAAAACAGTGAAGCTGTGCCTCTCTAGGTTTTAACAAAAAAACCTAGTTCTTACTAGTAGAACTGGGTCAAAATCTGTTATGTAGAGTCTAATTGTAGAATATTTTTCTTTATAAGTAGATTTCCTACGGTGGGCAGGAACCCGGACTTTGACAGCCGGGACCTTCAGTGCCTCCACCTACGGCCCGGCTGCTCCTGAGCCGCAACTTCTGAGAACATATTGACTGGCACGGCTGAAAATAGGCCAAATTTCAAAGAGTTTCCTGAAAACTGGAGGCTAAATTCATCCATCACACTGGGCTGCTTGGAATGCAGACATAAAAAAAGAGAAAAGCTACCTCCCAGATTGATCTTGGTGATCATATAATGCTTCTTGCCACAGCCAGACTGATGGCAGCAATAGGTTTCCACGCTGGCTGCCTGTCGCAGGTCCGCCGCCTGCTCCGGGTCTCACGGCGAGCTCCGCATGTTTGCCAGGGGGCCCCATGTGAGCTCTTGGAGACAATACACTAAACTGACTTCAGGGGGAAACATGAAAAAAGAAACATCAGCAGCTTCTAGAGGCAGGAACACAGGATTACATCTGAATCTTTCCGTCTGTGCTCCACGGATTCAATATTTGCAAGAAGTCCTCGGTGTTCGCCTCACACTCCACTGAAAATGACCATGATTAATAATTTACTCCCTATTTGGTACAGAATGTTCACTGAGTCAACAGCAGATAACTGCAGGCTGTTTTGCATTATAATGAATTAGTTACATGGAAATCAAATTAAGCAAATGGAGCACATGACGGAATTATGCGAGCTCCGTTCCTCAGACTGAACAATTTCTTCTGCAACTCCAATGAGTGATTTTCCAGTTAAGTGAGCGGCTGGTGCTTTCGTCCCATTCGTTGACAGTAACCTGTCATTTGCGGCACTTAATCTCGCCGAGGACAGGAGCGCAGCTTTCAATTAACTCGTCAAACAGGCCAAGCAACACATCCATCACGCGCTCCGCCATCCTCTGGTTCTCTTTGAAAAGAACTCCAACAGCAAATTATGCTTCAAATCACATTGTCGAAGCACTTTGTGCATTTATGCCAAGGGAAAATAGCTCCTTCCCCTGTGGGTTTTTTTCCTCCCCTCTTATCGGAATCTTTGTCATTTTATCCAAACTTCAGAACATTCTCCTCCTCATCTGTGGAGTTTGTTCTGCGGGTCGTTGCTAAAGCAGGAGCCCCTGAGATGTAATCACGTAAGATCTTTTCCCTCAGTGACTAATTACTTCAGTCACGTACATCATTATGCATCAATCATGTACCTGAAGGAGACAGTGATTTAAATTCCCATTGCAGCTGATTATGGCGCGCGGCGTCCCAGCAGACAGCTTGGCATGGACCAGCTGGACAGGGCAAGTAGCACCAGGTCTCTCTAAAACACCTTAATGCCCCACTGTGAAGCTATGAGTGTGATGTACTGGTGCACATAATTGTTGCTCAACAATCAAGCTAACGTCAACTAGTCAGTGTAGCGATCCATCTTCCACTTTGGGTTATCAAATCAAAATCAAATAATTTATTATGGCCCAAAGGAAACTCTAAACAAATGGGTGATTTAAAGAATCTGTGTTTTGGCTATTCTGCAGATTTCTGGATGTTTGCTCCAGATTTCCGGTGCAAAGAAGCTGAGTGCTGCTTCTCCATGTTTGTTTCTGGTTCTGGTTTGGCAAAGTAGACCAGAATCAGGGGACCTGAGAGGCCGAGAAGGTTCATCCTATACAGCAGCAGATGTTCACTGTGTTTTAATGTACTTTTGATACTTAAGTGGGTCAATAATTTATAAACTAATGAAAGTAGTTTAGCCTATCCTCTGAGCTACATGGTGCCTGTAGCTGAATTTCCATTAACCTTAATAAACAGATGAAGAGTGCTAGCACCACAGCTGGACTATGAATATACAATATCTCAATTACCTGTTGACATCTGTCACTGCCATGATTTTCATTGACTTATCATGTGAACAAGGATATACACATCTGATTTTAATTTCATTTATTATTTAATGGAAACATTGCAATTGCAAATGTTTTTTCTTGTTTTTTTTTTTTACATTAGCAGAATATCGACAAATACTGACGCACATTTGTAATGGAAACAAAGCTGGAGTAAGGATAAACAGAATCACTAGAAATTTGTGAAGATCTCCTCGAATGTCTACAAGTTTGGAGCTGGTAGTGTAGTGCAGCTGCCATAAGACAGGGGGGGCTGCTGGGAGGGGGAGAAGGGAGAGCAATAAGGTCCTGGCCTGGGGAATACAATAACTGGGTAAATAAATAAGTGAAGGTTTGGTGGGGTTATTATTGCCAGGGGTCAGTGATATAAACCTGCTTATGGACATACAGTGCAGCTGGTTTACAATTAGGATGACCAGTCTGCTGTGATTCAGAACTGAATGGACACAGCAGTACATGGCCAGCAGCAACTGATGGCATTATCAATGCCTGGCCCAGACACAGACTTTATTAGAAAACCATTTCAGTCAGCACTTCATTAACGGAAAACCTCCAACCTAACCGCTCTAAACCAGCTTTTGTCCGAGTGCAGCAGATACCAAAGCTCTCTTCTTCTTATTGCATTTTAGAAGTTGCCTTGAACTCCTTACATCTGTGTGCTGGGATACTTTGAAAGAAAAATGACAAAAACAGTTTTTTTCCCCCCCTTTGTTTCAACCTAATTTCCACAGAGTTGTCACAATGTCAGTGTTTTGGAGGGTTGCCATCAGGTTTTGTGTTCAGTTATCTTTCAGATGTCAGGTTTTATTTCTTGATTGAATGCATCATGGTAATTACTTCTTCAGCTCAATCTTCTTCCTGTTAATGTAACTCATGTTTTTCACCTGCATCTCATGATTCCCTTCACCTGTCTCCCGTAACATTCCAGTTCGAGTCGTGTCTTTGTCTGGTGCAGGATTCTTGCACGTCTTGCATTTGTCCCTTGGTGAATAATCACAATCTGTCAAGTCGAATCTCAGAACTGAAATAAATCCTCGTTTACGCCATGCTACCGTTTGCATTTTGGCTCACCTTTGTTCCCTTTGTCACCAACCAGGACAAAAACAACTTAATGATTGCATCTAAAAGCAGAATATCTGTAACATAAAACTGACCATCTGGAACCAAGCTGATTGTGATGTGAGTTTATAACTTGAACTACATCCATTCGTCATCAGTATGACTTCACCTCTTAAAGTTATAGCTATTCTTTGACAGAGTGAGGTTCTTGCTGCCTCTCAGTGGTAAAAATGAAGTTTTAGAATAGAATAGAATAGAAGTACTTTATTCATCCCAGTCGGGAAATTACTGTGCAGTAGCAGCATACACAAACTATGAATGACTAACAGATGATTTTTCAGTCGAAAGCCAACGGGACATTAGGGTAATAATCTTCCAGCGCAGACCCTCCTGGAGCCTTTGTCGCCTCTTTTACCACATTCTGCCCTCACTCCTTGTTTCCAGTGGGGATCCGTGGGGTCTGCTGTCTTCACACTAAATTGGGTGGCTCTGATTGACTCAGGGCTTATTCGGCTTTGATGTTTTCTTTCTTTTTTTTCCCAAAAGCACGAAAAAGAAAGTGACATCCCAATGGAGAATATTATGCTAATCCAAAAAATGTTAATTGGGCCCAAAGGGTTAATTTCTTCTGCTTTTTCATCTTAACACTTTAATCTGTCTGCTTATAATCACAAAAGCTTAGAAATAATAAGTGTTACAAATTTTTTAAAACATTACTTTTCAATCCTTTTTAGCAAAAAGTTTCCCTAATCCTCCTTTGAAATGTAATTGGGACCGTCTCTCCCAGCTGACGAGTTTTCTCACTTCAAACCCCCAACATCACATAATCTTCTTTCATTTATCACGACAACAACATGCTGTGCTACTCCTTCCTGTTTATTGCACTGTAGATCCTTTGTGGAACAGATTAAGAGCCAGTCAAGTATTATCACTGAAAACAACACAGAAAAAACAACAACATGCAACCTGATTAGTTAATATGGAAGCCTAAAATAACATTCAAACAGCTACAAGTTAATTACATTTTATTCATTGAATTCCCTTCTGGGATCCGGCAAACAAAACCCAAATGAACGATAACTGCTTTAATACCAAACAGCTAATCTTATCGCACCAAATTTCACTCCTCGCACGAGGATTATGACTGAGGAAACACGCTGTGGCTGGGAGAGCTGCACAGTACCTGCAGAGTCAACAGGGGCCGTGTTGCACGTGAAACGCTTGATTTGATACTGAGTCGCACACACTTAGGGGGAGAGTTTGGCTCTCGGCTCGTTTCAAACTAACCAATGAGAGCTCTCAGAAAAAAAAAGTTACTGCTCTCTCGAGGCCTGTTTGATTAAAATCACATTTTGCACAAAATGTGTGCCTCTCCTGTCTTTGCAGTGTAATGTAACCCAGCAGCGTATAGAAGCACCTTTAGCTGCTAACTCACTCTTTGTGACATTGCTTCAGTAAAAGGAGTTTTATTTAAAGCTGCAGTATGTAATTTTCATTAAAAAAAAAGTTTGTTACATATTTGTTAAAACTGTCACCATGCTGTGACAGCGTTATATGAGACAAATATTTTGTCTCATATAACAAAATGAAGCTCCTCCACTTCCTCTCCGTTTTGCTATTGCCGTTTCAAAAAATGCACAGCTTCCAGACAAAAACAACCAATCAGAGCCTGGGGGAGGGTCTTAGTGCTGTCAAATATGCTGCTCAATGTGCTAATGGTGGAGAAACAAGTTACTGTTTCAGGTAAGGAGTGTATCTGCTGTCATCGGTGGCCATGCTAATAGCCTGAGCTTCACAACAGACTCTAACTTGGAAAAACTGCATGAAAGCAGGTAAAAAGTATCAAGTCTACAATAATTACCAGTATACCCTTCTCATTAATCAATGGACATACTGCATATTATCATCGCAACAATCAAATCTGTTCTATAACTGCTGAGGAGCTTTTTTCACGTTTCCAGTTATTTTTATTAGTTACCTCTGCTAAAGAGTTTTGGGTCTTTGTTTTTGGAAGTTCTCCATCACCCTCCCAGATTTATGACTACAACCTGACTGAGTCACATACAAACATGAATATCATCTCCTGCAAGAAAGAAAATGTTGGTAAAGTAAAATGTGTGCTTTAAACCTCCATCTGCAATGGTGTGTAAATAATTTTAGGGTCAACTGTTCAATATAAAATACCTGGGCATATCTATGACTTTTTAAGTCTCAAAATGAAAAAAAAAAATCAGATGTAATACCTTACTGAAACTTTTTTAAGATCTCACAAAAACCCTGTTAAGCGTTGTGTATAATCGCTCTCTGTAGACTAAAGGGGAATTAATACCATTTAGAAATTTGCAAATTGATAGGCACAACAGTTACTACCACTAAGACCGTTGGTGGTGTACACACTACTTCACATGGTGTTAACACACACCTACATGCTCCAAGCAAACAGACTAGCCAAAGTGGCAGCTAGTTTCATGTTAGGCAGCAGGACACAGTTTGAATGTACTGTAATTTTCCCCTGAACGTAACAACAGCCACAGAAATCTTTATTTTGCCATGACTGGAAGTCACAAAGTCACTAAAAAACCGGAAAAAGGAGGAGTGCAAAAAGCATAGGTGCCTTTCCCCCTCCTGTTTGAATGAAGGGCTCTCACTACTCACACTGAGTGATGAACAGTGTCCTGACATGGCAGGTAACAGTAATTTATCGCCCCTCTGCCTATTTGTGACACATTGAAATGATAGGCGTGACTGCGTGGAGTGATGGATTCAGCGGTGCAGCAGCAGCAGCTTACGTGCAGAGGTTGAATTGTAGAGCAGAAATTCATCTCAAGGTTGGTCTAGGAGTAAAGTTAAAGTGGTGTGGAACTTCACTGTTTCAAGGTTGTTTTCACACCATTTTTCCTTCAGGTAGACTTTATGTTGCGTTAAACAGCAACGCTTACTAAGGCAGAATTAAAGAGCGAGACGTATTGTAGTCTTAAAGATGCTTTTGTGTAGATTCTGTGCTGTATGGAGCTTGTTTGTCGACTCAAAATGCAAAACTAGTAAGTTGTGCAGAAAAGACAATCACTTCGGCTCTAAAGTGAACTTTTAATGTTCGAGCGACTGAAGGTGATGCACAAAAGGAAAACAGAAATGCAATGAAAAGATTTGTGCAGCAATAAAGTTGAAGGTCAATTGGTTTATAATACTAAATAACTTTACAGAGCCAATGACAACAAAGCTCATAGTTTTATTAGTGAACGGTGGCGCCTTTCAATTTAATGAAGGAGCATGTGAAAGAAACAAAAGAAGTCAATGGCGAAGTCATAACATTATGAACGAATGCTTAATAACTCAATATGTCCTTTTGTCCTCCACTGGACCCAAGTCCATCTGGTGATATCTGGCACTGAACTGTTAAAGTGCAGGGAGCTGCAAGGCGAGGCTTCAGTGGATCAAACATGTCTGGAGATATGAAGAGTTTGCAATCCAAACCAAAAACAGGAAAAAAATTTTCCTTTCCTCTCCACAAACTATGACCTGTGTTTCAAAGAGTCTGTATAATTAATTCAATCTTAACAAGAGCAGATGTCTGCAGCTCCAGTCTTCAAATGCTACTGTCCTGCAACTTGGATACAACCCTGTTCCAACCCACCTGAGGCTGAATTACTTCCTTCAGTTTCCTAACCCGTCGCCTCCCTTGGTGCTGCTAGTGCAAGATTGATATTGTTATTTTCTTATCTTTCGGGGGATCATATTAATACAGCAGCTCATACAATAAACCAGTATTATCAACAGACCGGTTCATGTTACTCCACTTTTTCAAATTGACATGGACTGAAGTTTTTGTTTTGTATTTTCTTAAACCATAACAGAGGGAAACCCAGCAGTGCCCCAACAAACCCTCATATTGATATGTCTAAGTGGGCATAATGTGTACAATCCTCCTCCTGTCAATGTCCAAAGAGGGATGGACCAGCACTCAGGCAGAGAAGGTGCCATTATGCAGTTCCCCCTCCACTGTGCTCGACCCTCCCTCACCCCGTTGCTAAATGGGGTGAGTGAAGGCAGGGAGGGCGGTGGGTGCAAGGAGTCAAGAAGAATGTGTTCACATCAATTTGGCGCAGAGAGGAATAGCTGCTCTAAATGCTGCTGGTTTCAAAGCTCCTGTTCCTAATAGCTTGACTTGCCCACTTGTCCTTGGATAAAAAAGCCTCCTCATATATTTAGACATCATCAGCAGAGAATAAAGGATCCTTTCCAGTCAGGAGATCCAGGAATACAACACAACTGAAATGAACGGAGCTGCATCGCTGCTGCCAACTGCGCCTCTGGGACTGGACATTAGCCTTTGTTCATTTTTTTTTTCGAGACACAGATCTCTATCCCGCTAATTGATTTCCCCTGTTCCTAAGATGCAAAGCCAGAAACAGCAAACCATACAAAAGCAAATGACAGAGTTAATTAGGTATAACTGTTTGTGGATTAGTAATAAAAGCTCAGGAGCTTTTTAGGCACAACAGGAGAACAATCCATTAACAATAGAAAGGCATCTCTGGAGTTTTACTTCTGCTGGTCTTTATCTTACTAATTAAACTCCTTCTATTGTTTTATGAATTAAAATGTCCCAGACCAGTATGACAGAAAAAACTTGTCTACCAAAGTATATCCCCAGTTAATTATACAGTCCATCTGGAAAGGATTCAGAGCTCTTTGCTTTTTTCCACGTTTTATTATGTTTCAGCCTTATTCTACTTTGTATTAAAATAATCTCTTTCCTCAAAGTTTTACACACAAATACCCCAAGAAATCCCACATCCACCGATCATCCTTGAGATGCTTCCACAGCTCAAACAGAGTCCACCTGTAATGAGTTAACTGGACTGTATTTGGAAAGGCATCCACCTGTCTATATAAGGTCCCACAGCTGACATCAGGTCAGAGGTCAAACACCACGCATGACAGCATAAGAATTGTCTGCAGATCCTCAAGACAATTTTGTCTTGAGGCACAAATCTTGGGAAAAATCCAAAATCCTTTTTGCTCCTTTAAGGTCCCATTGAGCTCAGCAGCCTAAATTATTGGTCGATGGAGAACGTTTGGAACCAGCAGGACTTTTCCTAGTCTAAACTGAGCAATTGGGGGAAAGATCTTTAGTTGGGAAGGCGACCAAAAGCCTCAAGGTCACTCTGTCAGAGCTCCAGCATGAGAAGAGAACCTAAAAGAGGAACTACCTCTGTGGAAATCCACCAATCATTTCTGTATGGAAGAAATGACGAAAGCTGCTTCTTAATTAAAGGCACATGGCCACAGTACCTGAAGGGTTCACAGACAAGGAGAAACAAGATTCTCCGGCTTGATGACAGAAAGATTGAATTCTATGGTGTGAATAACAGGTATCATGTTAGGATGAATGTTCTATACCAGCAGGAACTGAAAGATCAGTCAGGATAGAGGAAAAGAGAAATGTAGAAATGTAGAAAGATTATAGATGAAAACCTGCTGCGGAACATCTTGACCTCAGTCTGGGTGATGGTTCATTTTTCAGCAGGACAACGACCCAAAGCACATGGTCCAGATGGCTCCAGAACCACCAAGTGAGTCCTGGAGAATTTTAAATCAGCACAACTTAATACACCATGTCAAAAATTTGTCACAGTTTGTACTTTTATGCATCTAGATACTTCTTAACTGCAGAACAGTTTCATAAGCACAGTTAATCTATTTTGAAGCTCATGGGAGTCAGAAAACCACGGTTATAAAACCAAATTAGCAAGATATTAAAATTGAACAGAAAAGACTGTGCAGTGGTCTGAGAACTTGAGAAAAATGTAGCAGATAAACCTAGATGATGTAACGGATTTATGCAGTTACACCTAAAATTATCCAACTCTCACTGTGAATTAAGGTTCAGGGGCCTAACACTAATCCCAATAGTAATGTCAATCTGCCCTTTAATCTGTCTGTACTTACTGCTACACGCCTCACCATGGTCTCTCTAGCTGCGTTTCCATTAATCGTAAAATTGGGCAAATTGAAATTACAAAAATACATTTTTTCAGTGGAAACATGCAAATGTTTGAAAATAAAAAACTATAGGATGAAGTGAATTTTCGGAATCAGAGCACATATTTCATATCACATAAGAATTAACCAACAGATGATTACTACTGGTGAAAATGACAAAAAAGATAACAGAAAGTAGGGAAATTATTTTTTTTGTTTGTTTTTTCAGACAATGTGCAGCTGGCTCCAGCTGAGCTCTCACAGCATCTCACACTTTATACAGAGTTGTGTGTCATTCAAGCGTGTTGAATCTCTTCTGTAAAATTGAAAATGTTGAATATGTAGATGCTCTGATATATGATAAATGTTGAATATGTAGATGCTCCAGCGCCAACGTCTCCTCTGTATGAAGGAGACGTCAGCATGAAGTCTCCTTCACACAAAGGATGATGATAGTCATCCTCTGTATGAAACATCTACCATCATGGCTCAATTCTGAACATATCACATGTAATTGTTCACATCCATTGCTATCCTGAATTTTAATGACTAATCGAAAGAAAAGAGGCTTGTTCACGTATGATCTCATTTCATTTGTTATTTAATGGAAACACCGCAATAGTGAGGTTTTTTGACATTAGCATAAGATAGACAAACATTTGCGCACATTTGTAATGAAAACACAGCAACAGGCACAAATACACACTTTTTCAAAATTTCAGGATGACCATGTGCTTATGCAATCTCCAACACATTACATTAAAACGGAACCCAAACAAAGAAGAAAGGGCCCAACTTAAAAAATAACTATTCTATGATTCATTTGTTGGACGGACAAAACCAGAGAGCAACTCAGAGCACTCAAATAAACCCCTGTAAATTTATCAGATGAAGGAGGGAATATTTCAATTAATTTAAATCGAAGGTCAAGAGGTTCTTGCTGCTTCTCCCAATCATTGCCTCCAGCTGTTTCCCTGGTTAGGCAAAATGAGGCATAATGAAGCAGTCAATGCACAGGAGTAATATTAGACTAATGAAAAGCTCTTTCCCCTTCTTGGCTGCTCGCCCATCCTGTGTACTTTCCAGCATCTTTCATTTCACTGGTTCTTGCTCTTTTCCCTTGGCTAAACAGTCTTCACCTCATCCCCACATTGTTGTGTGTTTCCTGTTTTTGCCCAATAAAGGCGAACAGACTTACAAGCCTGGGCAGCAGGCATGGAACATTATGACAAAAAGGATACAGTGGTAAAGGTAGAACTGACTGCGTTTCCATTATAAATGTGAGCAAAACTTTGTCAATATACCGCTAGCGTAAAAGAAGAAAAGACAATTTCGCAATTGCAGTGTTTCTATTAACACAATTAAAATCACACTTGAATATGTTACGTCGATGTTCACTTCCTGAGGCAAAAAGCCACCAGCCTTGCAGTCTTTACAGGAATAATAGATTTTTGTCACTGCAAAGCACAGGCATGGTGACGCATGAAGAGTTGCTCATTGCAGTTCAGTCTTGACACTTGCGTGGTTTTATTGGGAATTATCTGCAGTCGATTAATAACTGCCCCCCAGTTTCCCAGGATGAGGAGCAGGAAAGCCCACCCAGATAATGGAGAGGCATCCATCATGTCAGCTGTCAGGACACTGCAACGGCTGCTGCCACCCAGATTCATGATGCTCTATGGAAAACACAACAACAGCTAATAGGATGACATTATGAACACCTGGAAATGATCCGATGATGCATGTGGGGGATGCATTGACCACTTTTCCCATTATGGTGACCAAATAAAACATTAATCATCTCCGTCTCCGGCAAAATAACAAAAAAGCAAGCTTGTTTACAGTTGTTCTATTTGAAAAATCTGACGATTTCCCTTAATCTAAGCACGGTGAAATGAAATAGCCAGTTATCACACTTATCCATTATGTCAATTTTAAGATGCCAACCGTCGACAGTAATCTATCTATCCCACTGGCAAGTAACTGTAGAACTGGAAAAAATAAGTAAATTACAGTAACAGAGAGAAAAACTGCAACCCTCCAAAGGCATACATTTAGATATTTAAAACTCGAGTTGAAATTTGTAAGCTTGAAAATGCTTTTCCCCACAAATGAATTCAGCCTATCATTCGAGAACCCTCAGAGGACAAGGGGGAAAGCAAGCTGTTTTTCTGACATGTCATGAATAAAAAAGGCCTGTGGGCTCTTAACAGCCCATGGCCGACTGCAAAAACAGAAAGCTCAGCGCCGCTTTCCCCCCAGTGCTCCAGTAATAGGCCAGTGGAAATAAATGTAATCACTGCACTTTGTTCTCCCCAGTGATATAATTTCTTCGTATTACTTTTCACCCCTCCTCTGCATTCCAGGCCACCATCACAATCTCATTTGATCCTATTTACATTGGCTGTTGCTTCAAACGGCGGCTAATGCTGTGAAGCAATTACCACTTGAAGCTGCAGCCTGCCAAGCGGCCAGGCTGGCTGCCCCTGCCAAACTGTGGTCTGTGTGTTTTTGTTTTTTTTCTGAGCTCGTCTGCGGGTTGACATTTAGGCTCATGTCTTCTCCTGTAAACGTGGTTCACTACATTTAGAGCTGATTATGACAAACATGGCCTTTGGAAGTGTCCCTTTGACCAGGAGAAAATAATGATAAGAAAACAACCACCAGAAGTGAAATGTATCATTGTTAAATCCCAGAGTGGCTCAGAGCCAAAGAAGAGCCAGGTCATTTATCAAATTAAAAAAAAAAAAGAAAAAGAAAAAAATCACCTGAAATTTTACAGACTGTCTGGACAGGAACTTTTATTAGACTCATAAAATCAAGCTGAAAATCAAAACTGGAAGCAGCGATACGAGTAAAGACTGGAACAAGAACAGGCCCATAACCAGAAGACGGGGGAACAGAGACTGATAAAAGGTGATATTTTACTACATTTTGCTTTCCAGTAGATCAATCTATTTTCAATTTCTTTAATTACTGATGACCACAAAGCTTTTTTTGTTTTTAGATATTTGTTCTCATCTTTTTGCTACTGGAGTTTCGTTTAGTGCACAGTTTCTTCAGTACGACGATGAACAAGTGTGTTTTTTTCCGGTTTAAATGCAAACAATTAAACTAAAAATAAAGTATTGATTTTTATTCATCTCTGATTCAATATTGAACTCAGATTAAAACTAAAGTAGATGCTTATTTTTCTAAGCAACGAAGCTAAAGCTGATTGGATGGAGTCTGTGAACATTAGTTCTCAAGTCTCACTACAGATTCTCCTTTGGATTAATGTCTGTGCTTTGATTGGGCCGTTCTAATAAGTGGACATGGGATGATTTAAACCATTCCACTGCAGCTCTGCCTGGAGATGCTTTCGGTTGGTGAACTTTCCACAGATTGCCACAGATTTAACGTATTCCTGTTAAATCTGTTGAGTTTGTCACAAAGTTTGAATTGTTCAAAAGCAATGAAGTCATTTACAGTGAAGCAGCTTGAGGCGCGCTGAGGGAGAGCAGAGAGCAGGGCAGTGTGCTGGATTGAACTAACTAAAGGAGATGTTCCAACATACATGATTGTGGTCAATGTAGCTGTTCACTGTAACACACTGTGTCTTATTTGTACTGTAACCATCATCTGTTATATTGTAATTCTCTTTAACAGCCTTCAAAACATATAAGCAGTTTTTAATCATCCTTCAAAAGGCTGCAGAAAATCATAACAGAGTCCAAAGCTGCTAGATTCTCAGGTTACAGACAGATCAGCAGATTTGTGCATTCAGCTTCCATGAAAATCCAGAGGACAAGTCATTGCTTCATAAAAATGCACTTCTTTTTTTTTTTTTTTACTGCTTCTTTATTTCTACTTGTCACAAAACATTAGAACAAAACTGGGATTAAACCCAATTCTGTATTGATTAATGTTGATTTTCTCAACCGTTTGGCTTTTCTTTATGACATTTGTCTAGTTTTCCCTTCAGTCTGGTTGAGGTGGAGAGTTCTGGATGGATACCTTGGCCTGAAAAATCTGGAAATAACTGGTTTATATTTAGGACTTCAAATATTCATGAAGAACAAAAACTAAAGGTTTTTAGCGACCCGATTACTAACCAGGACGGTCATTTCTACAGGCTCGTTGTTTTCATCAGGTGGAATGAAACTAGTTCTTTGCAAAGTGACCCCTGGGTGGAAACATTTGCTGCAACGTAACAAGAATAATCCTATTTTATGAGCTTTTTAAAGGGGCAGCGTCTTCCAGACACACAGAGCCATTTTTTAGCACAGTCACTGTTACCTTCAGTTCAAAAGATGTCTGACTTTGTAATGTAACGCCTTGAAATTAGGCCTCTGTGTCTTTAAGAATCTCCTGCTCTTTCTGACACTCTACCTTCAGCACATCATCACAACGTTCCCCCATTAAGTTTTTAACAACATTCTTAAAGTCGTTCCACCAAGTGTTTGCTAATTACAAAGGCGGCACTTTGTGAGAGCCAGCGTTTAGGCTCCCTCAAAATGGTTGCCATGGGAGATTAAAGGATTTCTCAAACATGCGTGAAAGAATCAAAGCAACTTTCCAGGCAGGTTTTGGATGAGGGTATAACATATGAAGTTTAAAACAACTGATTTTAATAAAAACCCCAAATTAGATGTCGCTGTGTGAGAAAACCTCAGGATCTGTTAACACACAACAGCAAAGTAAGCAAAATTAATGGAACTATTAACATACATCATTTCTGAATTAGTGTTAGCAGTTGAATAATTTCATTATTACCAGAAGCTGAACTTCTATTAGCATCAGAGCCGTCCAACATGGAGGCTCAACGCTCCGTAAAGGTGTGAGCAATGTGGCCTCGCAGGGCTCCAGCGTGTAATCGAATGGACTTTAATTTCACTTCCCTCTGTGATCTGTGGGGTTGTCCATACCATTAAACGTGAACTCTTAAGCAACCCCCTTTTTTTCCCCCATTGATTGTGTTGCTTTGCGAGTGGAAATTCAATTACGCTGCTCTTCCAAGTGAGCAGAAAAAGGCAAACGGCACAGAACCATCAACGGGCGGCTGCTCAGGGGACAGATGCCGCAAAGGATAAGCCAGATATCTGGGCCGTCTTTGCTGTGCACTCTTTGTTAAATTACCCAGGGTTAGAGCGGCGTACCGACGGCGGCTAAAGCAATTAGTTTTCCAGCAGTTGGTCAATTGTCAGAGTCTGCAGGCGTGAGAGCCTCTGTGCAAAGAGTCCTGTTTTACACCAGATGCCAATAAACAGGAATTACATTTGAGCATGAGCAGGCAGGCATCGGGAGACTGCGCTGGCTTTCATTGGCCTGTTTCAACACGGCTGTCAACTTTGAAGATTTGTGGCGAACACGTAAATGACCGGTGAAGAGCCTGAGCTGAACTGCAGGAAAAATAATTCACTTCTACAAAATTCAATGTTTTAAATAAATTTTACGTCATAGAGCAACACAAAGTCATTGGAAAGTCAACGTGGTTTACAATCTTTTATGGAGGGTTATGGTAGCTGTTCAGTTTCTGGGCTCAGAGGTTCTTTACAGCCAGGGGGCGCTATGGAGGCCTCAGAAAAAGACACGAAAAATAAAACAAAAAAGACTGACACATTTTTACATCTTACATTTTAATTTCTTTATAAATGTCATTTGTTTTCAGTCATTATTATAAAACTATAAAAAAATAAGTTATTGAAGATGGAAATATAAGGTAGAAAAAGCATGTATTGCACCACGGAGGGTAAATTCAGGAAAGCGTTATTTGTCAAGCTGGTTTTTCGGATTTGCTGCCAGACAAATTGATCAAGTTGCTCCTCAAGCTAGAATGGAAAAGTTTCTGACAAGAAAACGAGCGAAGGAAATGTTCATTTTTTAAACCACACGTTCGTTTCCTCAGTGACTCTACAAGACGGTGTTGGTTTATAAAATTAAACCCTGATAAAAAAAATGGAAGGTTTCAGTTAAAATGTGGAAAGAAATGGAGAAAAGTTGGACTGTCAGGAAAATCAAGGCCTGAATAAAATTTAGCTGCAGCCTTGATCCAAAGTGCAAACCACAGAAAGAAAAAAACAAACTCAGAATGGTTCTGTTGCATTCAGCACTGCAGCAGATTTGGTTGCACTGGATGTTTTGTAAGTACAATTCGCTCCTGGGGATTACAATAAATGACACGGATTAAGGTTTTATACTTTATGTAATCCATTATGTCTCTTAAATCCCGTCTGAACATTTGTCTTATTACTATTCATATTTTAAACTTGTGTTTCTAAAATGTGCTTAGACATGTTATTTTATTTTTTCTAGTTTCCAATCCTCCCCTGTGGCAGATTAAAGCAGAGCTAAATGTGGAATATTCCAGATGCTGCTGAAGTGCAACAACACATCCAGCAAAGGCTTTGGATTTGTTTTTTATATTTTTCTCTGCAATTGCCACTCTGCTTTCCATTCAACCCGGGGGGAGTTGCTTGTTACTCAATGAGGTTATGATATACTACTTGAAATTATTCTGCTGGGTCAGCATATCCTGGAAGTATCCCATGAGTTCTTGTTCTCTTTCAAAGAAGAAGGGAGTTTAGAAAAAAAATAAACAAAAACATGGGGAGCATTTAATGAGTTCTGTAGGTTTTATTTCCTAATGTATGGACAGAACTTACAAAGTTGGTGACACATTGTTGGCTCTAACAATATACCTTAATGTATTTGACAGCCTTTTGCATTAACCAGACTTTATTTGGAACCATTAGCATTACCGACCCCCCAACCCCCAACCACAGATGCAGTCACTGAATTGGTGCAACAGGCGATGCATCACGTTGAACTGTCCCTCTCCCAGAGAGCGATGTCAGTCTGCAGCCTGACGTTAAAAGCTTTTCACTGTTGGAAGGTGATTTGTGGTTTTCTGGAGATCTCAAGCAGTGGAATGGATGTGGATTTCACTCAGAAGGGTTGATGGAAGGAAACGCTGCCTATCGCAGTCTGGATCTCTGAGCTGAGAACATGAAATGCCTAAATGCCACTGGCACACAGCGCGAAGAAGTCGACAGGAAGTAATTGGAGCACCATGGTGCTGCATGTTTTTGTTTTTTATGACATTACGTGAACAAATTTTAATCATTTTAATCACATTTCGTATTTAACAGAAACACCACAATTGCAAAATAGATTTTTTCCAACATGAATAAAAACAGACATATTTCTGTGCACATTTGTAATAAAGATGCAGGTAATTTTTCACACAAGGCCACACAGGCTTGGATTTCTTTTTCTTCCATAGAACCTTCATTTAAAAACTGCATTTTTTGTTCACTTATGTCATCTTTCACTAATATTTTAATTAGTTTGATTCTCCGAAACACTTCAGTGAGACAAATGTGCAAAAATGTATGAATGTTTTCACACCACTGTGTGTGTATGAATGGATGCTTTCATTTTTCATACTTACCAAGACTTTTCCTTCCAGATCATGATCTGTAATAATAAAACTACTAATAATCATCATCACTTTCTCATGCAGATTTAGATTTAGATCAAAGTCTGTATCAGAAAAAGAACAGTCATTCCTCCTTTACACAATGACATCACCAAGACAAAACAAAAGACGTGTCTTATTTAACATGAATACATAATTTCATCAATATTTCAAAGCAGTATAATGTATTCATCAAAGAAATGGCCCCAGACTTAAATTTTTTTCTGCTGCATATTAGCAACAGGAAGAAAAATGCCGTCGGTACCAAACACCAAACACTCGCTGCTCATCACGCAGTTATTAAAAAAATGTCTTCAGACAGCATTCGTCTTGATGGCATTTCATGACATAAATTGCACGGTGAATCATAGAGGCACCAGCGGCAGACATGAGATGTTCCCAAACATGGAGTGGCTTCGGGGAAGTGATACAGTGGCAAGCCACTTTGTTTCATAACTGCTATTAATTCTGACCAACTTTAATGCAGCTTAAAAAGACAAAGACAGTAGGAACAAAGGGATGGTGTGTGGGCACAGTCTGCACCAAATCAGTGAAAAGGGCCTCCATGAGCGGCAGGTTGAGACGAATATGTTGGTTTACATGGGAGGGTTAGGTAATCCCAGCGGTCCTGACCGGGGAGACCTCAGAGATTGTATCAAAAGCGAAAATGAGTTTCAAAAGGAAAAATGAAAGTATGGAGAGAAGAGAGTGGGAGGACGCCTCCGGCTCACGAGGAGCTTTGGAGGCAACGCTGCAAATTCCTGCCAACACAGAGCAACTTGAATAGCGATGTAATATTCATCCAGTAAGGGCTTCATTGGTTCAAAAGTCAGCAACCAGGACCTCCAAAGGTAGAAAACTTTAAAGCGATGTAAAACTGTGGTAAAGGGCCAGTATTATGTGTTCATCAGGAACATAGTGCCATTTTATAACACTGAATAACTTTCAGTTGTTAAAAAATGCTATGAAAATCAAAAGAAAGAAATTTTACTTTGTCATTTGACATCTTGAAATTAGGCTTCGTTGCCTTAAAAGTTTGCTCTATATGAAACTCTGCCTTCAGGAAGTCATCACAACATGGCCGTTTGTTAACTCTTTATCAACTTGCTAGTCTTGAGGAGCTGAATGAAGGAGTCACCGCTTTCTAAGACACAAGCTCCGAAGTTTAGAAACTGCAGCTCAGAGGAGGAGCTGCTTCCTCGAAGGCGGAGCTAGGGCCATCCAGGCTTTGTGCACAGCTGAATAGTTGCCGTGGAGATTAAATGATTTCTCAAACAGTCATTAAAGAATTAAGGCAACACTCCAGGTATGTTTTTGGTAAGGGAATAACATTATAAGATGATGTAAAGCTCAAAAAACTAAATTTTGCATAATACTGCCCCTTTAATTACTGATGGGAAAAGTCCCCAACAAAAACTAAAAGAATGAAAAAGGCTAAAATGCAGAAGATAATCCAGGTGCTTTATCACCTCCCTGCTGAGACACTCAACAGGTTACAGCATCTGTCTGCTCTCCCCACAACATGGCTACCTCATGTTCCTGTCCAGAAGTCCACCTCGACCTGCGCCAGAAGCCATCGCTGAGCGTTGTTCGCCTGTGCTTGATGTTTCGGTGAATGTGTTTTCATGCTACGGCCTGTTTCAAAGTGTCCGCCGCCTGTCGAGGGGCAGGTTCTGATCATCCGTCAGTCCCGAGTGATACTCGCAGTGAGTGATGTTATGTGCGAGGGTCGTGTGGCTCGTGAGTGAATGGACTTGTCCAAAAGCAGATAGACCATAAAGCATGGCGGCGATGAAGAAAAGGTGCCTTTAAGGCAGAAAGGGAAGCTCACAGCGTTCTTTGCATGTCGTGAAACTGTGAAAAGCGTTTTGAAAACCGCAGCTGATTTGTTGGGAAGCTGATGCTCAAAGGAGAACAGAGTTTTCACCATTAACACCAGATGTGTGGAATTAAAGTGGAATTGAAAGTCTGAATTAAAAAAAATATTTTAGTTGCAGGTTCAGAGTTATAATAGTCTGGGATTTTTCATTGTAGTTTAGTTTTATTTGTTCTGACTTCTTGTTTTTCTGATTCAGCTAGTTTTAATTAGTTTAGTTTTTTGAGTGGGTTTTCATGTTTTTATAAATAATAAATGGCTAAATATGGTTTAGTTTTAGTACATTTTTATTTCTTATAGTAGTAGTTTTACTTTTTTATACAATTCCATTCTATTGAAATTATCTATACATTGATTGGGTAATGAATATTCAACAGAGTATACTATTTTCATAAAATGTATCACTTATTGTTGAACAACCAACAGATTGATGTTTTCTTCAAACCTTTGCTGGCACAGTTTTACCATAATTTGGCGACAGCTGACGAAACCCGCCTGTGTAGGGGGGAAATCAAACAAAATGTATTATATATCTAATTTCAGTATGTTTTAACTAATTTTATAAAAGCACCCAGTTAGTTGTAGCTTCCCCCATTACTAACATCTTTGACTTATTTAAATTAACAAAAATTACAACAACAAACATTACTTAATGATAAAATGTCCCAAAAGGTTATTGTGATAAACAATAATATTGTTGTTTTTGATACCATTTTCAAATAACATCTTCTTATAATGGCATAATAATGCAGGTTCTCCTCAAAGACTAACAAAATGTAGTTTTGCAAAGGATACAACACTGGACCTGAAAGGTATATTAAATATCTGTAATAAAACACAACCAAAAACCAATAAATGAAATGTGAATAAAAAACACACACCACCAGAACCATAAATAAAATGAATTATGAAATCTTTATGAAGCAAATTGTCCTTCAAACAATATCAATAATCAAAAAGCAAATCATCAAACTCATCTTAATTTATCATGCAAACAATTGATTAATTGCTTGTTATTGCGACAGGCTTAACTGCTAGTTCACAAATCAAGGTGAAAACCAGCCACTTTTAGTCCCTTTAAGATTCATTCTTCTGTCCTCTCAAACTTTCAGGTTAATTACAACCTTTAAACTTGGCTGATCTGGGTTTAAAAGAGCAGAACATAATTGGCGTCACAAGCTCCCTGCTGTCGCAAATGAATAGTTTGGACCTGGGCAGGTGACGGCATAGGCAGCAACAAGAAGGCTTCACGCTGTTCCTCCAAATATAGAGCACAATTATTAAATGTATGAAAAGTCATTGGCAAGTTTGAAACGCAAACTCTTACCAAGTATCTCTGGTTAGTTTCTATTGCAAACATCTTGATACACTAGAAATACAACAAAACTAACTTACAGGTAAAGTTTCAGTAAAAAATAGGAGCTTGTTTTAAGTAACTAATCCCTTAATATTGATTTTTAAAAAAGCACTTATGAGAAAATTATCTTGTTATAAATGAGTACTATTTTTATCTCTATAATAGTAAAGCAGTTTGTTTACAAATCATACTGGAGTTTTCAAAGCTGTTTGATGCAAATATATTGCACTCAGAAGACATTCTGCCTCAGTCTAGAGATAGAAGGTGATGTTTTTGTTGGATACAGTGACTACTTAAAAGTTAGTTTTATCTTATTTCAAGTGTATTAAGATACATCTAGAAAGTAGACCTGGTCAAATTTTGTGTTTTTGCAATGCTGAGATTCTGACATAGCATAAACATGAGTAGAAATACTGGGGGATGAGCGAAACTAATACCTTTATAATAATAAAACTTCCTAACTAATTCAGTTTGTTACTTGAAGCAGCTTGTCAGAAACTCCAACAGACAACCAAAGGAAAGTTCGAGAAATTCTTCAGGCCTTTTATGACAAGTTTCTTCTTTACTTTTACACACTTCCATGTATATTTTCAGCATTACTGATCACAGCAGAGATTTATTTGTATCTCAACATGGTAAATCGCTACCGCTGGGCGTCACTGCAAATGAATTGTTAATGTGCAGAGCAGCAGGGCGATGTGGTGCTCAATGGACGCCTCAGACGTGTGTGAGGGTGAGAACACACTCAGTGTCTGTCCATCTGTGTTGGCCCTGTGACTGAGAGGCAACATGTTCGCCCTGCACTCCGTCCGCCACACGGCCTCTTCTAGGAATAGATGACGCTATAGCAACGCTCACAAAGCTGAAAAGATCACATTTCTGATACATAGAGGACAAAAGTTTGGCTTTGTAAATAAATGCAGCACAAACAACGTTCAAAATCATAGTGTTTGAGTAAACACTATGATACAAACTGCATAATTAAGCCCAAATTACCTGCTTTGACTGAACAGTAATGGAAAATAATCCATATCAAAATAGCAATGAAAGCATTTTTTTTCTTTACAAACTTAGAAATGTATTGCATATTCTGAAAAATGTTGAAAATGTAGTTCCTAGGAATCCTAGAGCTAATAGGTAGTTATGTTAGCAAAGTTTCTGAGAAATGTTTCATGTTTCACATGGAGTTGGCCCAGGATGACCAGACTAATTCTGCACATCCTCGGTCTTTCTTGGTTTTCTCAGAAAAAGAATATTTATGTCAAAACAAGGAGATCTACAAGATTAAAGGAACAGTATGTAGATTTTACAAAACGTGTTGGCATCTGAAGTATAAACACGGTTTCCACTGTGCGTGTGAAAGAATATCAAGGTGTTTTAAATGTTAAGATAGGCAGTTATAGGAGAGGGTCTCAGGTTTTGGTGGATTTTAATTATTCACTGGTGGACGTTGTCCCCGACTGCAGCGAATCCCAGGGTTTCAATTTTTTAGAAGCTGAAGACTGTTGAAGAATTTTTCTGAACTGTTATTGTTTATCCTTACAGCAGGTTCGCTTTACCACATCATTCATATCCAATAAGTGTGCCAGCGCTGTTTAAACAGACATTTAGAAAATGTTTGTGCTAGTTCCAATCCAGATGAAACCCTGCATTTTGTGCACTTTACTGTACTTGACCCGTTCATTGCTCGTTGTTCCCTGTGAAAGGCTGAGCTGTGACCCTCTGCTACAGCTGCACTGGCTCGGGCTGCAGCTGTGCACATGGTTCCTGCTGCTGCACTGAATGCGCCAGCTGCACTGGGCTTCACTCGGCCCGTCGTCATGACAGAGCGAGAGCCAAACCTAATCACACAGTCAAAACATCTTTGACTAAATAATGTTTAAAACCTACATAAATGTCATTATTTTTGTGACAAGCTGACCTGATTTAAGGTTCTTTCTCAAAGAATCAAATAAAATCAAATAGAAATGAATCTGAGAAGGATCATTTTGAAAAAATATACATAAAAAATAAAAATATACAAATGTACATCTGCATTTGAGCTTAAAAAGCAATAGCTTAAGATAAGCCGTATTAGAATTGTCACTTATAAAGATGTACAAGTACCAGCAGAAATGTTACTTGAAAAGAGGAAAATTGTGCAAATACCAACAGGGATGAATATGACAGATCTTCAGTCCTCTCTGTCTCTTCCTCTACATACACTCTGCTCTCACTGCAGACCACAGTCACATGCAAAACTCATAATCCATGGTTCTGTTAAACTGATTGACATGTCCAACCACCCATCCAATGTCTGTACCATTTGTCCCTGACTGGTCGTTGGGGGTTCAGGTTATCTCAGGTTGTCATTGGGCGAGAGCCACGGCCCACCTGGTCAGACCTCCAATCCATCACCACTTCATGCATAAAGACCCCAGGCCTGAATTCTCTAACAGGTGTTGACATTTTTCAAGTCATTCTTGTAATTTTGTTTCTCAGAAAATAGAATATTGCATAATATCCATTCAAAAAGGAAATATCAAGCTTCTCAAAAGTATGTTTGTTACTATAAACTCAATACTAGAACCTCCTAGAGGTTCTGGTCAGGCCTGTTTGCAGGATACTAAGGAACAGTAACACTATTCAATTCAGCTATTAAGTTTATTAAATAAACACTTCATTCAACGTAAAGGGAAGTCAAATGTCGTAGTTTCTTTTGGACAGCGTTTTTATGGATGTTACAGCTACACTAGCTTGAAAATGTGTATCTGTCCATCATGCCTCCAGCTCTCACATCCCCCAGTCTCATTTACTCAGGAAATGTTTGTCTAAATTAGGCTATTAGGCTCTGCAACAGCCTAATTGGTCAAATGGAGTGTTTAACATTTAAAATTATTCACAGAAATACTTCACTTAATCAAGTCCTGTGTAATCAGCAACATTCAGATCAGCCAGTAACACAGAAACTCTATAAATCTCTGCCCTTCACTTTCTTCTCTCACTGCGAGTCAAACCATGTGTGACAAATTCTGCTCTCTTAGCAAAATTCTTGCAATAATTAGACTGAGTTAGTAAAGCAGTTTGTTTACGAATCGGACTGGAGTTTTCAAAGCTGTTTGATGCAAAGATGTTGCACTCAGAAGACTTTCTGTCTGAGCCTAGAGATAGAAGGAGATGTTTTTGTTGGACACAGTGACAGTAAAAGCTTCCCTCTTTCTTTCTTATCTTGCAAAGCAAATATGCCACGAATATGACATGCTTTGTCCTGAGATAAATATTCAGAGATTACGGTATCGTGTAGTAACCTCACATTTATATAAAATATAAATTCCCTTGTCTCCAAGGAAACAAGGCTAAGCCAAGTCAATGTCTTACGTTTTTCTGACAGTGAACATTCGATAATTTCTGTTATAAAACACAAAGTGCTGTGAAAAAGTAAAATATAAGAATCCAAGAGATTCTATAGAGATGATAAAAGTCTGTCACTTTTCAGGTAAACTTGTAAGGAAAAACGTAAGTGGGCATGATTATCATTTCTCTGTTTGTCACAGACTTTATTTTCAGTATTTTGCCACTGATGACATGTGATTTTGTTTTTTATGGTTTTTTCCACCCTGTTGCAGGGAAAATGTCCCTGTGGGAACAATAATGAGGTGATACTGGTACTTTTTTTTCACACCAAAATATTTAAGATCTTCAAACATTTTTCTATATCAGACAACCTAAATATAAATATTAATTTATCTAAGGAAAAAAGTTGATCGCCTCCTGAATCTAACAGTTATATAATAACTGGCAGTATTTTTATCACTTCATATCATTTTGCTTACTCTTCTTTCCAGGATTGTTTTTGAGCATAAATGGCCTCTTAAAGGGTTTGCCACAACACCTTCATCACATTGAAATAGAGACTTTGACTAGATCATAAAAACTTGACTGTTTTCCGGAGACGTTTTGATCTTTTCAGAGTTGGACGCATGTGCCTTGGATCATTCTCCTGGCTCATAACCCATCACAACAAAAACATTTTGCAAAGTGTTGTTGCCATTACATTACATTACATTTTATTCAGTCATTTAATTGAAGCCAAGCTTTTCCTGAACTATTGAACAAATATTTTAAGAAAGACCAAACATAGGCTTGTTAGCCTGCTAGCTAAAAGACTGCTAGAAGACCTTGTGGTCTTATCTTTCAGAGGTTATGGGCCATTTCTCATGTTGAGGTGGTTTACCTCCAAGCAACAGGACATCAGAATAAAACAGGCAGATCTACCATCTTTGTGAAAAAACAGCTAGCATGAAAGAAGAAGCAACAACAAGCTAGTTTCACCATCTGTAAACCAACCATCACCAGACTGACCAACTCCAGGGTCAATGGTTTCACACATCTCACTTTCCCAACCATCACACAAGTTAAAATATTGCACAAAATACAAATGTAGTAGAGATTAGACTGTCACTACAAGACAACCACCTGGTTTCTATGACAACAAACATGTCAACAAGAAGTTTGACTAGCAGACCTGCCCACCAGATCAGGTGTTTGCAGTTAGCAATAGTCATCTCACTGTTGGAAACTAATCAACATTCTTGCTACATTTAGCAACATTTTCGACAAAAAAAAAATGTTATCAGACAAAATTGGAATCAGCAGGTCAGGATTTTTAATAGATCAATAATTGATGATCGGCCAGAAAACTGCAATCGGTGCACTTCTATTATTGATATTTGTCCACCACCTGGACTGAACTCAGACCAGCAGCAGTTTGATGCAAATCTGCAACACTTGTCTAACAATGGTAACCAGGAAACAGGCCCAATCACCATGTCTGTCGCTGGTGCTGATGTTCTGTTTCTGAAATGCTATGTTCAGCTTAAACCACATCTTCCAAAGATTTTCTCTTTTGTCTCACCAATCAATTTTTGAGGATCATCAAAACACTTTTTGATAGATATAAATCGGGTGTTAAGTGTTTTTTGTATCTACAGAGTTTTTGTATTTTTGAACAGCTGTGGTTCATTAAAATTGAACAACAAACCTTGATTTCAACCAGTGTAAGTGATGTCTGTCGCTTCTTTCCATGTTCAACTTGTCTTTGGAGTAATATTAGTGGGCTGGCCACTCCTGGGAAAGTTTATCACTGTCTACCCTCAGCATATATTATATTTTTATTTCAGTTTTCTAAAAAGTCTGGTTTATAAAAGTTGCATCAAAAAGGATCATTTTCTTTTCCCCAAAGTATCAGGCTGCTTTGTTCCCTTAGTAAATGAATTCATCATTTTAAAACATAATGTGTGACAAAAAAGACCATAACCAAAGTAATATGTGAGGAGACATTTACTGTTTCACAGCAACAGAATATTTCAGCTTTTCCACAGAGTGAGAACACAGTGACACCGGATCACATTCAGCTCCAAGCTGATGCATCAGCTAATCCATTCTGAACAGTCTGTCCATAAAATAGTTCAGAATTACTCGTTATAATTTTTATTCTTGCATTCGCTAAAATGTAAAACAATGAATCAACTAGTTACATGTCGTTGTTTAAAAAGAGTAAGATCCTCACTGCCAACTATATGCATTAAGGTGAGGAAAGTTAAAATCTTCCCATCAATGAGTGTTTGCTGCTCTTTGGGAATAGTTTCTTCCAATGATGAGGCTGGAAACAAGAGCAAGAGGTCCTGCAGGCAGGTACAGGACACAGTGAGCTGGGACTGCAGCTGGGCAGTCCATTCATCAACACCTGTCCTTCAGCACTGCTCTGTCCCGGTAGGCCTGCTGCTCCACCATGGATCAACACGGGACATGTGTGAACAGTTCACCCAAGGCCATGAAAGTTAGTGCAGCAGCAACAGAACAGCATCAGGGTCGGCGTATCAAAGGAAATACAGCAGACCTCCAAGAAAAAGACCTGTGATCTACGCAGTGGGTTTGCAGCTTTTATGTTTCCTCTACAGCTTGATATCCTGTCTACTTCCTCATTAATGGTTTAATGAACTGCTGCACTTTATTTTGTCTGATTGTCCCTCCTGCATTACATTCAGGTGTAACAAGTCCCAGGCAGATATCTGTCCATGCTCGCATTAGTGATGATGAAATATAAGCTGCTGAGGTCTGGTAGGTTTTGTGTGTGACTGCTGTGAATATAAGAGATGCAGTGGAACAGATCTGGTGATATTAAAACGCTGCATCATAAAGCAGAATGTTGATCCACTGCTGACTTTGTTTGGTGCAGCAGGAGCTCAATAGCAGCTCTGAATGAAACCAGGTGTCGACACCCTGTTGCATCTGTGTTTTGAGACTCTAATTTTGAAATAAGAATGGAAGCAGTTCTCAGGTAGCTCTGTTGTGTTTACGGAGTCGACTGAAGATCCTTTGCACTCCACTGAATTTTTTATCTGACAACCTCTGCAGTATCCACTACAGAGAAGAATCACAGAGGCGGACAGGAGAGCTATGATTTCTGTTCACTATGTGAGAGCAGCACCATGGCTGGACATACAGCTGCAACGATGCTGAAGTATCAAATGCAGCTCTGAGCGATGAAAGAGTCTCAATAACAGCTTTTCAATAAGTCATCAAACCTGAATGGGAAAACTCTACAATGGACAGAGCTTCTTTAATACAGTTTGAGATTTATAAAACTTCTATTATAACTCCTATTATATTTATGACAGCAGATAATGGCAGCTGTCATCCCTAACAACATTAAAGACCTATTAAGGGTCATTCATCAGCATTTCTTCAACATAAAATGATGCCGAAAACATAAAGTTTCTTATTTTTCTTGTTTTTGCACAGCCTGTGTTTTAATTATGTGGCATGGCTGTAATTTAACTTGTCACTAAAAACATGGGAGACAGTTAGACTTCATGACAGGTGCAGAGGGTTGGAGAAATTGCGCAATCAAAGAAATGGGTGATTTTATTACCCAAAGACTAAACTAATGTGATGCAAGGCTTTTTAAAAATCATCTATTTCTTAATAGTCAGTTGAAATTTTACTAACAGCACAGCTCTACATGTTAGCCTCTAAAACAAAAGAGCCCAATTTCCACCAGTAATACACACTGTAGACATGCAAAGTTGCTATAACAACCAATAAAAGCCACATAAAACCAGGTTGTTGTTTTTTTTCTGGAAACAAAAGGAATCCCAAAGGTTTTGGATTCAAACTGATTCTATATCGAATTTTACAGCAAGTCATTGTGGAACAATTGACAATTTTGGAGCTTATCTCTACACTTCCATTAAACTGCATTGTTTTCCATTACACTCCAAGTAAAAAAAAAAGCCTGATTAGTAACATGGAAGGCACACAGTAAGGACAGTCTTAACCTCGGCTCCTCTTTGGTTGGACTTTAAGGGCTTCTCCTCTTCCAGTCTTTCAAAAAACCATTTACTTTGAGATCAGCTCAGATAGATTTCAACCAGGAGCCATACATCAACAGGGCATGTTTTTCGATAACATTATTGAACTCTCTTAACTTGATAAGCAATGAGGCTTTGGCTCTGGGTTGACTGTGAACATAGAGGCCGATCCTATCAAACACGGTTAGCTGTGTTGTTTTAATCAAGTTTCAAGGGAACTTGTGTGTGGGCTTTTTCACCACGTCTTTGTGTGCCTGCCGATCTAAACGTGTCCCCGTCCACACAGAGGCTTTTATATAGTCGGAGGTTTGCTAAACACGATGGCATTGTAAAACAGCCTTGTAAAAAGCTCATCTGCTGCACACCATCTGTAAACACAGGTAGTGAGATATCATGGTGTGTGCAGACGGACAACTCTACATGCAGAGAGCATAAAAGACTGCAAAGGGTCAGTGTGTGTGTGTGTGTCAGAAATCTTTAATGAGTTTTTTTTTGGGTGGATAAAAATATGCCTTGAGGCTGTTTTTTATAAACTTTACACTATTTCACTAAAAGATAACTCATTTTTAATGACATTTTAAGACAATGTGTGTGTGTTTATATAGTGTATGTAAAAATCTTTTAATACTTCTGAAATGTCCATCTTATGCCTTCAAATACAAAATTAATGCTTAGAATGCAGTTTATGTGACCACACAAAGTATCATTTTCAAGTTAAAAAATAACCTAAAAATGTATTTAAAAAATTAATAGATGCTATAAAAGGCATGTAGTTTAATCCATTAACGTTTTTTTTTTTTTTTTTTTACAAAATCAATAATCATTGACAATAGTTATATACAGTTCTTTACAAAAGTGTTCCTAATTGTTTAACTTTTTCATACCAGACTGAAATACATTTTATTGCTATTTTGGACAAACCATTGGTAAATGAATACCAGGCTTAACGCATTTAAGTTTTTTATTTTTATCTCAAAAAGTGAACAGATCATATCCTTGCCCTTCCACACCACAATTATCTCCTGTGTTGTTCTCATGCATAGAAAAGCACAGTGGTGGAGAAAGTACTCAAAAAATGTACTTAAGTAAAAGTACAAATATACAGTCAAAAATGTACTTAAGTAAAAGTCAAAGTACCGCATTAACTTTTTACTTAAGTAAAAGTCAAAAAGTACTGGCTTTTAAAAATACTTAAGTATTAAAAATAAAAGTACTTGATGAATACATAACCTAATCACTAATATCATTAAGTGTGCCGAACATATTTAATTTTAATACATCAGAAATGTGCCATTTTAATGAGCAATGCCACAGATTAAACATGTTCTTATTATGTTTACTCTGTGACATAGTTTAGACTTAGATATGTGATTCTATGAATCATAATATCAGGGATGGAAACATCTTGTCTCCTGTCCTAACATAGCATGAACTTCATTAGTGACATTTATTTAGAAAGAGATCCAATTGAAAGGGGATGGAAAGAAGGTGTTGAGGGGAGGAGATGCAACCAAGGAGCCACGTAGCAGAGTTGTAGTCAAGACC
>CAEGAF010147272.1:0-37626 GCA_903067075.1 Micropoecilia bifurca
TGTGCAAACTCTGTAGTGGCAACAACAGAGTTTGCAGAGTCAGCAAAAACGGTCTTGCTGAGGTATTCGTTCCACTGAAGCTATTATGATTCAAAGGGATAATTGTTTGACTTCATACACATATTACTCATATTTGTGCATAAATACGAGCAAAATTGTATTAGAAATATATTTTCTTGATTGGGAAACATGCCAGTTCTGAAAGAACTCACGTTCTTGTTTAAAAAGTTTTTGTGGATTTTCGATTATACCAGAGTGAACGTATTTCACAAAACTGCATCACATCAGTCACGTAATCAACAACCGGATGTTACTACTGGTGGAAAGACAACAGGAAGTGGCATGTTTTTTAATGACTTACCAGGCAAGAATTTAAATTTGTAATGGAAAAACCACAGTTGTAAAATTGTGTTTTTTTTCGACACTAGCAGAATATCACCAAAGCTTTTCAATATTAACATATTGAGAAGTGAAAACACTTCACACACTTCACAGACTTTTGTTCTGTGAGATTTTGTCTCATACAAAGACCATGAGGAGCTTTGTTCAACACGCCGATGTGTCATTGTTTAGACTTTGGTGGAAAGAGGAGTTTTCTCAGCTTCAGGAGTTGGTAAATAGATAAATGTCAGCGGAGTACAAAGGATCATACCCACACAAGATCTCTTGTCAGTCAAACGTTTTCAGCAGGAGATTTATTTGTCATTCCAGAGTTTAGACGTGGAACATCAGGTTTTGTTTCAAGCTCAGGTTGAACCTGATGCACTTGCATTCCTTTATTCGTTCAGCACAGTTGAGAAAAGGAAGTATTTGCTGAGTTTGCTCCAGGACAAATATGAGACCGGTTACATAATTCCTGCAGGTTCTCATTTGTAGCTGTAATAAACAACTTTGACTGATAGGCTGCAGATGCCGGCTTTGACAGCCGCTTCACATCGGGTCGTCACGCGCTCACAGAGGAGAGCCTGTTCTCCGTTGGGGCAGGGCATCCTGCTCGCCGGTGACCTGTGTGATTTGTCCGTGTGTGTGACCTGCAACATGCGGGTCAGTGTGCACCAAGGAAACAGTCATCCAGTTCACCACATGGTTACTTTATGCTTAAAAAACTGAAGTGAGGACGTTTCTTTGCACACATTTCAAGTGTGGTCACATTTCAATTTTGCATGCCAGACCAGCCTTTCCAGATTCATCTTCACCCTCGCCTCTGTGCCACAATGAGGCCGAGAGAGTAATTACAGCAGGAGTGGTGCAGGATCATCCGGTTGTTCCTCTGTCACAACCATGTCAACCAGCTAAAAGTTTTAAACATTAAATGATTAGTTTAGTTGTTTTATCCCATGTTTCTCCATCATGCACATCTAAAGATTTGTCAGTCTTAGTTGTTTTGTTTATTTCCAGAAATGGTCAAAGTGCTCTCGTGTTTTATTTTTGATAAAGAAGTTCCCATATCTGGCAGTAAAAGCAGCAGGAAAGTCACTAATATTCTGTAGTTTGTCTGCATTAAGTTTGAATATGGTTCTTTTCTAGACTTTTTTGGTTAAAAACTCTTGAATGTTGTTTGATTTGGACCATGGATTTGAGAATGGATGCAGCGATGACAGAGGGTTTTTTGTTGGTCCATATTTTGACTGATAGTCAAAATGACTGCCGTCTATTGAATATTAATTAATTTCACCTGTTGTGGTCTGAATGCACAGCCTCACAACTTCCCCCTGGTCCACATCTGGAGGAGAAATCTGTATTAGAGTTTAGATCAGGCCTAAAAAACCCAACCCGACCCAGACCTGGCCTATAGACACTGTGTCCGAGGCCGATCCAACCCAACTTATTGGGTGGCGGATTAATTAAACTTAACATGTTATTTTAATTAAGATTTGACTGCTTTTTGTTGAGCAGGCAGTGCAGCGTCCCACGTTTATTTGCTTTTGTTTTAACGTCTTTCAGCTCCGTTTTGTTGCTTGTTGTAACCACAGGGTTGGTCAAGTGCAAATCATCTGGGATGTGTGATTGATGGGAGCGGAATTACATACGCATTTAGTTGAACAGTGCGCTGCAGTTGTTACAGTTTAATTAACTTCTCTACGTTTCTTTTTTTCCTTCAACAAATAACTACCTAATAACCTAATTAAACTATAAATAAATCAACATAACATTCTAGTTTAGGTTTCTCTGTTTTGCATGTGCTGTGCGGTAGCTAAAAGTGCCACAGGAGCATCTTTTATTTATCAGCCGGTACCGATGTTATCGCCGATACATTGTATGATCATTAATATGATATTAGTGACATTAGACAAACTTAATTAGCTTGATTTTCTGATGTAGTTGAATGACAAAGCCTGTCTTAGACATTGAAGTAGTCTTCTGGGAATGTTGGGAATGTTCTGGACACATGTTGGATTTTTAGGGAGATTTTAAATTCTGCGGTGGTTAGTGGTTAGTGATCATCAATAAAGGTGATGTAGAGTCAATAAGGGAAATTTGGCCATATTTGAAACACAGAATATAACATGAAATAATGTTATTATTACTTTTTGCTCATTTTGGTCAATACTACCAATAATAAAATTACAATCAATTGTCTCTTTAAAATCTGTGAGCTGGAATGCATAACATTTGGACCAGCAACTAATCTGACCATTTAAGAATTTTTTTCTGGTATTTTCTGTTTTTTGCTTAGTTTATTTTTTTTTACTTGTTTAATTTTGGTTTCCCCCCTCTAAGCTTGTTAAATGACTCAATAATATTCAATACTTTCCAGCAATACCCCTTGAGATCTTCTTCAAATGATAAAAAAGGGAAATAATTAGCAAATGTTATTGTTTTTCTTCTCTTTTTTGAGCTATTTTCCGCCTATAAACCTTAAAACAATTTTGGACTAAAGATTTGGTTAATTTAACCGCAAGATTTCTCATCTACTTCTTTCTGTGCCTGCAGGCCAAGCTTTAAACTTGTCCTAAATGTCTGGACAGATGGTGCACACATTTTTCTCCTGGTCAAATCTGATGCAACTTTCCTTCTGAACTTTGAAACAGTACTCAGACTCCAGCTCTCTGCAGACAGCCAACTGGTTGAGAGCAATGCGAAGGTAGTAATCAGCGTGTAAGGGATCATTACGGAAATCCAGAGGAGACTTCGTTCTCTGAGGCAAAGCTAAATTTATCGCTCTGTATCTTTTCTTACTTTTCTTTCTGGTGTTTTCTCCCTCTTTCTCCATGGATCTGCAGCCCCCTGTCATTTGATTCACTGTGTGTGGTTTAGAGGGTGTGGGTTTAATTTCTGGTTAGATTTTACACACCCAGCCTTTACGAAAGCCTCAAAGCCGTTTCAAATATCTCCGACTTTTTAAAATTCCTGTAAAAACCATCCGACTGCCCTCTGCCCCGTAGTTTTCTTCTTTGTTTACACTTTGCAACCACAATTTATAAAGTACTTTACAGTTGTTTTCCATGTGGAAGACTTAAAGGTTGTTGAATGAACCAAAACTACTGATTTAGTTCATATCTGGGATGATGGATTCTACACAAGCATCAGGGTTTCATGTACCTCTAAGCCTGCAAACTGCCTGTTGCACAGCGTGACGTTCGTAAAACGCCCAGGTTTGATGGTTTTTGTAGCTCATAGCCCTCCCAGTAGCGGAAAGTGTTAAATCTGGAGCAGCTTCAGGCCTGAACCTCGTTCGCCTCCCAGCCTTCCTCCCCCTCCTGCATCCGTCTCTCCTGCAGGGTGAACCGGGACGAGTCGGCTCGTGTCCAAAATTCCTAAAACATGTGGTTGCTTCTCTTCACTCTTTATCTACAGTGACCCATAAGTCCTTATTCTCATTTTTTTTTTTTTAGGATTTTGCTTCTATATAAAGTCTAAATAGAAATGAATTTAAAGAGCAGCTTTTGTGTGGATTTATGCATCTTTCATCTGCATTTTCTCACATGAGACACTAAATTAGAGCTACTCTAGTTTGGGCTGGTTTGGATTTGGTTGTGCCAAGTTGCCTCAAGTTCACAAAACCAAGTAACCAGTTGCCCTGAGTTCAACAAGCCTTGTAAGACGTTGCTTTGAGTTCAGCATACCTTGCAGTACAGTGATCATTTCATCAGTGGCCTCGAGTTCACGAAACCAGATAACAAGTTGCCTGGAGTTCAGCAACCTGTGACTGAAGTGCCTTCTGTTCACACAGAACCACCATGTTGGTGGAACCACCATGTTGCTGTTCGGTTTGTCATCGTCTTCATTGTTGATGTTTGACGTTTGACTCTTGAACCTTTTCAGGTATAACTAACTTCTGATTCCTTTTATGACTGAATTTTGGGCCGGAAATCGATTTGGTCCGTCTTTTGAAGAGTTGTACAAACTTCTGCATCAAGCATCCATCTTGGCCCAGAAGGTTAGAAAACTAACTAATGAAGGTGGAAGTTTAGGAGAAACCGGTTCCTAAATGTACATGAGCTGAAGGCACCTTTTGTCGATCATAAGACGGATGACTTATTCAAAACTTCCTCTTTCCCTAATAATTAAACTGCTTATGATACTTTAAATCCCTGAAATATTCAGCTTTCCCCAACATAAACCAAAGGTTTGTGACACAGGGAGGCACCACAGTTGGGTGTGATGTGACCATGACAATTTAATGTTGCCAGTTGTTATGGCAGTTACAGGGTGTGGACGACAACACATTGCTCAGCTGCTGGTGTTTCCCGAAACTGGATTTATTCTTGTTCCCCCTTTGGATTCAATTTGGGACAAGAGTTTGCTACACAGCCTGATTAGTGTTTGGCAACAGGATTGCAACAAGTTTACTTGTGGCACAAAAAACTTTTTGTGTAGCTTGGAGAAGAATCGGTCCTCGTTTAAGAGTCTGATTGTGTTGTTGCTTTCCAGCCAAACTGGGAATTGTGTTAATAAGGCGATGTGCACATGTGCACATATTTACCTTCATAGAAAAGTTAAAACACCTTAGCTTCCATATCTTAAATGTTTTTGTTTTATTTACTTATATTTCCAAGGAGTCCTTTTGTTTTTGTTACAAGTCAGGGAAGAGTCACCTTTCAGCCAGCTGATGCTCAGGTAGCAACAATGCATTCCTCCTTGTAAAACTTCTTCTAATCACAGGATTTGCAAGATGCATAATTTTAGCTATTAAAAAAACTTCTTGTACCTTGAGGTTGGTAACAGGCCCATCCCTTGTTTTGATGCATTATGCACATAATCACTGGCTTGTTTAAACTAAATTTAAATGAAATTTACAAGAGATGAAGTAAAAATTGATTAAGGTCTGGTGACAATGGCTTCCAAGAACAAAATTGTCACGTTTTTCTGCATGTTCATCCAACTAGCATCATGAAAAAAAACCCATGTTTTTAAAATAAGTCCCCCAAAACACATTTTTTTTAAATTAGTCAGATATTTGATTTCATATCATGTTTTTGTCTACATAAAATGTAATTATAATCTTTTTTCTTTATTTGTAAAGACTCTTTAGCAACATATTTAGCTTTTTTTTTGTCGGGGAAATACTCATCCAAACTGATACGTTTGGCTTTTCAGGGTTGATCTATTTTGAGACAGACTCAGCCCTGCAGAGTTGAGTTTGCGGGTTTGAATGTATCAGTCGCTTCTCGACGTTGAGTCAGATGTCTGCTTGGAAAGCATTCACCTCACAGACTAAACTAAGAGAGGAATTTCTTAAAGGCGGCACGTTTAGACAAGTCTTGAAGCGAAGAAGCTCCCCTTAAGATGCTGCTGACCCAGTTGTCGCCCAGCAGCTGCAAAAAGTGTAGGGATGAAAAGGGAACCAGCAGGAAAAATACAAAGAAAACCACCAGCTTGGATGGACAAACTGAGCTCTTAATTCCAAGTAATCAGGGTTTGGAGATTCTTGTTTAATCTCTGTTTGGACAAAAAGATGCAGTTTGTCTGATGAGACCTGAGTTGAATTCAGCTGGAGTCGTGTGGAGCTAATGGTCTGTGGGTAGAGATGGAAAAGGTTGTGCATGAGTGTGTGTTGACCCAGTTTTAACAAGCTGGAGATGGAGAAACAGCTGTGTTTTTGTTCCACATCAACAATATTTCTGTGCTGCATCTGACTGAGTTTCAGGGATTCCTGTTGTTTCCTGTTAAAGTCCAATTTGGGTCACGTTTGCATTCGAATGTAGACTACCATGGTCAAAAAATGTAATAATATTTGTCTTTTATTTTGTCATTTTAATCGCAAACTAAAACTGTAGTATTTCTACAGTTAACACTCTGCTTTGAACTATAATATCTAATTTTATGCATTTACTTAATGCCAGACTTACAACCTGAATGACCAAGCAGGTTTTGATGAATATCTTCTGCTTATAGTTTTAAGTTTTCAGGTTTCTGTGGTTCAACAGTAATCTCTGTTGCAACCAACAGTCTTTAGCGAGTGTTGAAATTGATCTGTTATAGTCCGGATCCCACAAATAACGGTCATGTTTTCAATGTGTTGGGCAAATTGTTACACAAAGTGAAGATATCTCCTTATTTTTTTTACTGGTATTGCTTTCTATTAAACGTATTCCTACAGTTCAGCACTGCGGATTGTAAAGTTGCTTGTGCAACGAGGGTGGGGAACCGTGGGGGTTGTTTTCTGTTGTCGGTCAGTCCGATAGGGCAGGAATGGAAAGAGTGTGTGTTTTATGTACAACTTCTGGGAAGCTCTTTTGGATTTAAAACAGGGGTCAGAAACACACTTTTTCATCATGCCGTTGGGTCGACTTGTGTTTTCTCACACACTTTCATGCAGAATATCGCCCAATCAGAACTCGGACAATATCTGAGTCATGATTCTGAACTTAAAAAAAGAAATGTTGAGTCCAAGTCTTGTCATTTTGACTTGATTTTCACATTAAGGGGTGACAAAGAAATGGTAACTTGAAATTGGAAGCAGATATTTAGGTCCGTAAATAGTTTACAAATCATCCTGCACAGCCTTTTACCAGAATTTAAACATTTTCTGAGTGTTTATGTAAATGCACTCATGTTGTCGCTTGTGGGAGGAGAGTAAATGCTTGCTGTCAAGCAGGACTTCCTTCATGCTCTCTCACATCCTGTTATTTATGTAAGTTAGCGATCACTCCACCCCAATCAAATATGTGTTCAAACTCACACTTTAAACCATGGAGTTCAAATTGGAACATTTTAAGTATCTGAGCCAAAGGAAGAATAACATTTTATTGCAGCTCCACATATTAAATATATTAGTACAGTTGACATAAGACAAAACTATCTTCCAAGTGACATTTCAGCAAAATATATAGGAGTGTGTTTTATCAATTCCTTAATATTGATAAAAATGTACTAGTTTCACTGTACAAAATTATCTAACTCATAACAAGACCTTTTCCACATATTATGAGTGAAATAATCTTTCATAATATCTTACTGAAAAGTTACTTGTAAGTTAGTTTTGTCTTATTTCAAGTGTGCTAAGATCTTTGCACTGGAAACTAGACCAAAAATACTTGGTAAGACTTTGTGTTTTTGCAGTGTACAAATATTACACCAAGCTCTGTAAGTAACATTTGTCTGCTACATTAATTTAAAGGAACTAATCTCTCACAAGGACAAGACAAGCTTGGTATATATGCTAAAGTGAGACTTTCAGCTGCTTCCATTCACTGCCACACAAGTGCATGGTGACACAATTGCTGTAAGAAAACAAGGTGCAAACCATAACCTCTACTTCATTGCTGCCAGAATGTAATTTAAATTTTTTTTCCACATAGTCTTTTTGTTGTAGACTGCCAACAAGCTATACTTTTAAATCTCTGTGCAAGGTGCCGGTTTGATAGGTCTTCAGGGCGTTGCTCAAAGACAAATATTTTTATTTGGACTTTCTCCTCACCAGACTACAAATCATCAACCTTTGAGCTCATATTGGAACAGGAAACTTGGGTGGATGTGTAGTAATGTCTGAGTTCAGTTCTCCAGTTATGACAAAATGAGACTTCAGACTATTTATGTTTTTCTACATTTTTCAACTTTGAACAAGGACATTAATACACCTAACACAGTTAAAATATGGAAAGGTATAAATTCATAACGCATTGCCCTGTTCAAATTCAACAGGTTACTGTAAATCTTTCCATGGTTGAGAAAATCTTCATTTTAAAGGTGAAAGGAGTAGGTATTTTGTAGTTTGAATAACTTTCTTTCCATGACACATGAATTAATTTACATACATTTATTTAGAGTAATTATTGTCGGCCTATCCGGTTCAACCTGTCTTTTTGCGTTCAATTAAATATTTTGAAAAATTTCAATACGTTGAATGCAGAGTGTAAGTATTTGTACTTCCACTTATCTCCAATGGCTTTGCAAACAGAACTATGTCAACTCAGTGAGATGTTTTCCAATCTTTATATGAACTGTTTAAACATTCTTTCTTTTCATATAAAAAATCAACATCTAACAAATCTGATTGTAACTAAAAGAAATCCTTTTATTTTACAGTGTCTTCACGCACCTATCAAAAGTTTAAAATTCATTTATCTAAAATTAAGGCCTTAAAATGTGTTAAATTCATTAAATAAACTGTAAAGTGGCTGATGTACATTACTCACAGGTCTTACATTTTGTCCTGGCAGGACTATTTAATATCATTTAATCTGTTTTAAAAAAAACGGTTTTATTGGCGAAAGTGGCCTTTATTTTATAATTAAGTGACAGGAAAGTGGGTAAGGAGAGAAGGGGAAAACATGCAGCAAAGGTCGCCAAGGCCGGGAATCAAACCTGTGACAGCCACTTTGAGGAGTCCTCCATATGTGGGTTGTGCTTAACCCCTGCACCACCACAGCACACCCAGCTATGTTTGTTTTCTTGCAGAATTTTTCTATTGGGCAAAAACTCAAGGTGGTTAAGACTACTGCTAACAAGCTGCTAAGATTAGCTTGCTAGCTAGCTAGAGAGCTAAATGATATGTGAGAAACACAAAACTGCTGCAAAGAGCCACAAAAAGACCCCAGAAATGTCACTGTTTTGGTCCCCTGCATTTCTTTTGCACATCTGTCGTTATATAGGTCTTAAATTTTACTCATAATGGTCTTAAAAAGTCTCAATGTGAGTTAGCGAAACCTGCAGAAACCCTTTTAAGATTTTTCTTCTGCAGTTTTATCCAGTTTTGTTATCCGGCCTTTTCCTGGAGCTGACACCGGATCTCTGATTGCTTGTTAGTTTGTGGAAAGCCCGGCTGGGATCGATGTCGAGCATCGGGGTCAGGGAGTGTCTGCATCGCCCTCTTATCCGTGTGGGAACCGGCTGGAATCCCTCTGAGAACGAGGGCGTTTTTGTTTAGCTCGGGTCAGTTTGTCTGAGCTCATTTGGCTAGAATCTCACAGATATGAGTGTGTTTTCTTTTTACTTGAAAAAAATACCAGTCTATGTTTGAAACCTAATGTGTAAGAGCTTATTTTTACTGATTGTTGGTGCAATATAAGAATGTCAGGCTGAACTGATCACTCCAAGGCCTGTGATTTGTTTAGTATCGCTGACAGACACTATTATCAGTGCCCTGGCAGAAACCGTCTGCTAGTTGTGAGCCCACAGCAACTGATAAGTGACTTATAGTCGTAGTTTCCTATCATGCATGGCTTCTATCAGCTGGAGACTGGAAAAACATCTGAAGGCTTCAAACTTGATTCAACCTTTTTACATTATTAGTGGTTTTGGGGTGAATTATACGTTAGTTTCTTGATATTGTGTTAAAAATGTTTTTTATGTTTATTTCCAGATCTGAAAATAAACATAAAAAACTAAAGAAATCTTCCCCGTTTTGAAGAGAGGCAAAGAGAATTAGGTCTCTGAGTCCCTTAATACCATGTTCAACTTAAAACACTTAGATGGGCCTTAAAAAATTCACTTACATTTATTCCTAAGGATTAAATCACAGATTTTGCTGTTATCATGACAGCAAAATCTGTCATGATAACAGATTTTGCTGGATGACAAATTGTCCCTGACATTGGGTAATATTGCAGTTTTTCGACTATTTTCATTAAACGTAATGTCACATAATAATGAAAGTTTGCAAAGACTAGCAAACTTTTATTTTGTAAAGAAGTCAACCCTGAAACTGTAAGATATTTTAAAGGCACTTTGTGGAACTCCACTTGAGACTCCCTGTGGGTTGCTAGGTAACGGCCAGGCCTCACTGGGGTTGCTAGGTAACGGGAGGTGCCTGCTGACTTACACTGTTATATTTGGAAGGTTTTTGAAAATGTTTTCAAGACACAAAAAAAACATTAACTTGTATCCAAAAAAACAGTTGGGTGTGTTTTAAAAAAACACACTAACAAAATATCTAAAAACAATAGAAAAAAAAACGAATAAAAAAGGAAACATCTACAAACCATAAAGATTATGATGTCTCTGTAAACAAAATTCCCCATCAGAAAACACTTGTCATCAGAGTTGGAAATTATTGCACTCATTTCAACATATTACACAATTGGTTGATACTGATTTATTACTTATTGTGACAGATGATGAATTCTGTCTATAAAAGTGAATTTCTTCATAGAAAACACACCAAGTGTTCAACCTAGATACTTATTTCAATCTCTGTTGGTTACAGTTGTGTACAACTCATTGATACTTCAACATGTGTTTGTAATTCAGTGTTTACTGGAGGCATCTCTGTTGCAAAATGTAGCTGAACTAATAGCTGTTCAGCAATCGCCTTGTAAAAATTGTTTTTCTGTTTTTATCCATTTATTTGCTACAAGTTTCGATGTTGATTTATATGTTAAAATTTGGTAGAAAACATTAGTGCCACCCTGTGAGCGGCTTGTACACGTTGTTCTTCCTCTGGCGCTCTAGCTTTTGGCTGCAGGAGTGTCCTGATTTTGAAGCGTCCAGCGCTAAATAGCAAACAGGAAGTTGGAGAAACTGGATCTTATTAGAACTAAAAACCATCTGGCAAGCCTTTAATTTAACAAGATCTCAAATAAAGCAAACAATGATAAGGTATAAAGTTCTCGCAGGGCGGTCAGATAGAAGTTCATATGTTCCTTCGGCTTATCTGCTAGATGGACATGTGTTGAGAATGTGTGGCATTTAAAGCCAAAGATCTGGATCCCAATCAAACTAATGAGTCATCTGGCTTGTCCTGATAGCAGGCCACACGTTTTAGGATGTTTGCTTTATGAGTGAGCGAGTGTCCTGTCAGCTGAGGCGAACGCACAGCTGAGTCCAGGTCAAGGTACAAAACGCAGCTGGGCCCGACCTGTTGGGGCTCCTTTGGGACTGACTGGACAGGTTTTAGTTTTATTTGTTGTCCTTAAAGTCTGGCTTAACTTCCTTAGAGGCAGTTGATTTATTGGTGCTAAGGTTTAATGCTAAGAGAACTTGTATGATTTCTATCTATGTATAAAATAGTGAATACTTTAATTTTAGTTGTGTTAAAGCCTGTCACAATAAGCAATTAATCATTTTGATTCTTCTTTTGAAGGGCAGTTTTGTTTTGAGACTTCACAATCCATTTTGTTTATGATTTTGGTTGTGTGTGATCTTTATTTGTTTTTTTGTTTTTGTCTTTTATTTTATATGTGTTAAGTGTTTCTCACAAAATTAAAGTTTATTGGTCTTTCAGAAGGCGAACTTGCATCATGACGCCATTATCAATATATTGCTTGAAAATGGTCTCAAAACAACATTATTATTTATTGTAATAATATATGGGGCAATTCATTGTGACAGGCCTAGCTGTATGATTGGTTTTTGGTACCATTTTAGTATTACAAATAGCTCCAGAAATTAACATTTTTATATATTTTTTGTAGAATGTGTCAATTGAAACCTGAAGTTATCGTTTTCCAGTTTTATTACTCCATTACCAGCATTCAAATCCAAACTGTAGGTGGAGATTTTATTGAAGCTGATTGGTTTTTAACTAGCAAACATAAATTAGTTTTTTTAATCTCAGTTGTAATAATCTGAGGACACATTTGCAGATTAAACGTCAGAAAACATTGACTCTGTCACTCTTTATTTCTCACTTTGAATTAAAATATTGTCATTGTTTGATGGATTTATAAATAAATTATGTCTTCTGCTTTATCAGGATAAAGTTTTGACTTTTCGTTCTTGTTTGACCTACTTTGAAGTTTCTGTTCGCCTCGTCTTTGATTTGATTAAAATCTGGCATATTAGAAGTTCTGCTAAGCTTCAGAGATTTTGCATCAGCCTGAGCCTCAGTAAATCTATCTGCATTTCCTCCATCTACAGCCTTCAATTAAAAGATTACAATCTCATCTTTCAGCGATGTCCTGTGCCCGTTATTTTCTGTGTTACCAGAGAAATTTATTCAGGAAAAAAAAAAAAAAAAATCAGAATAGCCTCTTTGTTATCAGCTCAGACTGTTGCTCCATCTCCAGTTAAACCTCCAAGTTGCTCCAGTCGGGCTTCAGCCTCCCTGGTTCTGTTTCCCAGCTGGAGGGTTTTGAGTTACAGCCGGCCCCTTAAACAACGCCTCCCTCATAAGGGCCGCGAGGACAAAGCGGGTTCTGTTGGGCGTGTGATGAGCTACACCCAGTCGGCGACCGGTCCTCCGTCGCTCTCAACCGCAACCGCGAGCTGAAATGACAGGGAGCTCAAGGAGCCGCAGTGTGGGAGTTTGGTGCGGTTCTGTTTCTGTGCTTTTGTACATTTGGTTCCTTCTTTTCTAAATAAACTAAAGGTTTCATCTATTCTGTGTTTTTAAGAAATTGGGTCATTTGTCTTCAACTAAACAGCAGTTTGGAGATACAAAGAGAGTGAAATATCACATCTAAATGAGGGCTTAAACGATTAATCGTAATTAATCGATTGCAGAATTAATCGTCAACTAATTTATTAATCGATTAATAATTACCTGGAGTATATACACCAATTAAATATCTTATGCTGGACATACTCAGAGCAGTAATAAAGCCAAAATTATACAAAAATATCTACATTTTTCACTTAAGATGAAATAACTTCTTCGCTTGTAAATGTGTTCTACCTAGAACTCCTCGAGTTGCATCGTTTTAGCTTCACCTGGTTCAAATTCAGAAGAAAATCTAACATTAAGTACTTTTTGCTATCCAGTTACAAAACAAAACAATAGTAAACAGATCAATGCAGTGTATTGATGTTAAGTCAAGCAGAAATGTTTTTGTTAATGTTGGACGTATGTCTAGCTACAAATCATGAGGTATTTACAATAGGCAATAAAATGTTTTAATTTTAAAATAAAATCTACAGAACGGGCCAATTTTAAAAAGGAAATTGATTAATAGCCAGAATAATCGATTATCATAGTAATCATTAGTCAACATAATCAGCATAAGCAACAGAGTGTCATTTTTTAGGTACTTTCACCTGAAGAGACTAAATTGAAGGGTTTGCCAATAATAATAAAATAATAATAATGTCATATTTAAATGAAACACTCTAACTAACCCTTACAACATCCCAAATTTGAGGTACGGAGGTGGCAGCATCACGTTATGTGGGTGGTTTGCTGTTTTGTTTTCAATTAGGGGTCATTTATTTATGTCAATCTGATTCAGTTTTTAAACTCAGTTTACTTGAAGAAATTGAAACCTCTTTACCATAACAGTGTTTTAATTTCTCGTTGTGTATAGTTTTAGTATTAACACCACAAAAATGCTGCTTTCTTGGAGTTGGTTTGCATTAATTTTACATTTTGAGGACCTCAAGGGTTTAATCCAAGTCTGAATCTTTTCATTATGCCATTAAGTGTTGTGTGTTGGACTAGAGATGAAGCTGAACGTTGCAGACCACTGGAGTTGGAGAACCCTAGACATTGTGACTTTTAGATGTTTGTACTTAATTGGCTGATTGATTTATTCCATCTAATCTATATTGTTGATTCATATCATTGGATATATTGGACACAACTTCCTCTTCTTCCTGGACGTCAGAAAATGGCCGACTGGGTGGAGAGAAGTGTAAATATTTGCCTTCTTCCTCCTTGAAGAGATTCACGGTGTGCTGTCGGTGTTTAAACACATCGAAACCTGGAGACGGGACTTTTAGGGAGCAAACAGCAGCAGAGGAGGAAGGGTCATTTGTTTGTGTGGGACACAGAGAAATACTAGACGACGTCCTGTGTTTGTGAGTCTGTAATTGAAGCCGCATGCTGGACATTGGCCTGTCCACTTTGGATCTTGCCTTAGCTGGAATTTTGTCTGATTGCACTCAAACGTTTGAATTTAGATACCTGACTTACTTCTATTCATCTTGTATGTATGGCTTGAGAAGGCGAGGTGATATAATCTTAACTGGTTTATGACTCCATAAACTTTGTCCAAGCAGGCGGCTGCCGTCAGGTTGGTTTTCTGCTCACAAAGTAGGTCAACCATAAATGTTTAAATAACCAGTTTGCAAGAAAAGAGAGAAAACTAGGAAACTTCACATAGCACTTTTTACTTGATTTTATGATCTTGCATCTATCTATCCATCGGTTTGTCCGTTCGTTCGTCCATCCATCCAAACTTCTATATCAATGCTTTAAATCTCTACATAAATAGGAGATTCCTGGAATTTTGACTGAGATGAAAAAAGAAATTGTAGTTACTGTATTCAGAGAAAACTCAAAAATGTTGTGTTGATTTAAAAGTTCTTGGTTTTGGACAGTTGTACCAGTTTAGCTTGTTTTAGCACAAGCCTTTCTGTGACTCCAGCTTCTTAAAACTGAAAATGACCTTTTCTGGTTTAATATCTTACTATAAAAAATATAATTGAAGTAGTTTGACTCATACGTTCATTGGCACATGAACTTGGAGACCTTTCTGCTGTCTGTAGATATAGATCAGTGTGTTATCAGCGTAGTCTCTCCGTGTTTCTGCTAGTCTTGACATCCTGGATCTTCCCCTTATAGGGAGACGAAGGAATGTGGCGTCGAGAGAAGGAGGCTTTGTCTGTTAAACTATCACCAAACTGAGACACAAACAGAAATGCTGATTAGAGGAGGTGGATAAGTATCCGACTGGCGGTGCTGGAGTCTCCTGAGGGAGCTGAAGGTGCCAATAGAGACTATAATAGCCTGTAATCACAGAGGTGCTGTCAGAGATTTGTAATGTTGTGGTTTTGGTGTAATTATCAGTCTGTTACCTCCCATTTTCTGCAGCACTTCTCTGAGCTCCTGGACGACATCTCCCCGGAAGCGTTGCTGGGCCAGCTGCTCAGCGACCCCTTCCTGTCCGGGGACAGAGGCGGCGTGGAGTCCATGGAGGGAGAGGACGGCGGCGAGCTGTCCCCGTCGTCTCCTCTGCCGCCGCACATCACCGCCGAGCACAGCTACTCTCTGTGCGGAGACAGCCGGCCTCAGTCGCCGCTGTCGCATCTCACCGGGGAGCACGGCAGCGAAGCAGGTGGGAAACGATTAATCTAATTCATTGTGATTAATCGATTAGTGTAATAATTGTCAACTAATTTAGTAAATGATTAATCATTAAGTGGACAAGGCAGGCTAAAAAAAAAGGTACTTTGCTGAAAGAACGAGAGTCAGAGTAGTAATTAACCCAAAACTATACATTTAAGATGAGAAACTTTCTTTAATTTGTTTTACCCAGAACGTCTCAAGTGATATTTCAACAAAATCTCTTATTCAGCAGCTTTTCCTATCTACTGGTTAATCCAAAAACTAATCCACACATTAGCAGACAGTGTTTTTTTTCTGCAAATGCATAATTTGCTACAAATGATCAAGTATTTATTAAAGGAATGCTATATTGTTGCATTTCAGGTACTAACATTTTTATTTTTGTATCTGAAAAAGCAAATTAATTATTTACTTACTTGTATCTCTTAAAGTACCTCTAATCTTGTATAAAAAAAGTCTAATATGGTTTAAAAAATCTGCATAATGTTCCAATTTGTATCCGATTAATCGCCAGAATAATCAATTACTAAAATAATAACCATCCACTTTAGAGATATACTGAGATCTACTTAATCCAATATTATAAATTCATATTTTAATGCAGTTCTAATATTGTGTAAAAAATGCTTAAGTGATTAAACAAAATAGCTGAAGACTTTGTTCCCTGATTAATTGATTAATCATCAGAATAATCGTTAATTGCAGTTCTATACATGAGTTTAAGGATCATCTAGTTGTTCACTTTTAAGATCTACTACGTTTAGACCACTTCATGTAATATTAGAAATTAATCTTTTAATGTATTTCTAATATTGTGTGAAAAATATCTGAAGAATTTGTTACCTGATTAAATGAATAAACTGATAAATGAATAACTGATAAAATCGTTGCAGCTGTTTGCTCGAGTTCCTTCCACTTTTGATATCTACTGAGTTTAGAGCACCTAATTCTTTTAGATATTTTAAAAATTATTTTATAAGAGTGGACGTTTTTACCAATATGACACAAGACAAACCATTTTCCACAATCTGGAAAAACATTTACCCCATTTAGGGTTTTTGATGCAAAGAAAAACTGGTTATTTTTGAATGAAATCTGAAAGTCATTTCATTTTATGACGTTTTTTCCCCACAGAGTCGGATGCAGACTCCCCTGACTGGGCCATGGAGCAGGAAGAGGCCATTGAGGGCCTCCTCTGTGTGACTCCCTCTCTGCTCCCCACTCTCTCGCTCTCTCTGGCCTCCAGTGAAGACCCTCGTGGGCCTGAGGGCCCCGCTTTGGCCCCTGTGACCCAAACAGCAGCCAGCAGCATCACCAAAGCAATCAAGGTGGGAGAAAACACTTTTTGAAACTCTGAGTTTCAGTTTGTTCTGTTTGTGACTCTGTCTGTCTTCTGTATTACAGATTAAGGAGGAGAAAATCATCCCTGAGATTAAGCTGGAGCCACATGAAGTGGATCAGTTCCTCAACTTTTCACCCAAAGGTCAGAATTTGGGTTTTAGTCGTGTGCTACAACGACCCCTGCTGGCAGGTTTTGAGCATTGCAGTTCTTTAACATTTGAAACCAAGAACAAAAAGTTTTCCTTAACAAACTTAAATCACATCTAAGGCTGCAACTAACAAAAATGCTAGTTATATATCGCAATCTATTGATTATTCCAGCAATTAATCGATTAATCGGATAAAAATGAACACATTTTTTATTTAAGCCATTTTATAGAGTACTAGAAATACACTAACAGATGTAAATAAACAAATAATTCAGTTTTTTTTCTTTTTTAAGATAAAAAATATTTAATATAAATATTTTACTCTAAAATGCAATAACAGTTGTTTACTTTAACAAAAGATGCCTCTGCAGGTAAAAAAAATACTTTTAACATAAAGAGATATTCTGTTGATTTATTTTTCTTAAATTATTGATTAATAAGTGGAAAGTAAAATGTGATTAATAGCATTTTTTTTACAGAATTTAAACCAGGTGAAATAAAAATATGTCATTTGAGTTGTTTTGCGTAGAACATATTTACAAAGGTTTTTTTTGTTTAGCTTAAATGCTAAATGTGCATTTTTTGCACAGTTTTGGCAGTGAATTAGTTGTTCTTTGTTCTTTGTTCTTTGTTTTTAGTCTGCATATTCCAGGCAACGATTAATCAGTTACTAAATCATTTCACAATTCTTTCAACAATCGATTAATCACGATTAATCAAAATAAATGACTTTTCCATTGGCCTTGACATGTGCTTGTTTCTTTTAGCCAAATAAATCTGTAATTTCTTTGTCATTTTGTTGTTTTTCAGGCCTGGAGTCCCTGCAGATGCCTCCCACTCCTCCCAGTTCCCACGGCAGTGACTCTGAGGGCAGCCAGAGCCCCATCCACGCCCCCCCCAGCCTGTCCTGCCCCGCCTCCCCCAGCAGCCCGCCTCCGTCTCAGGCCAGCGCCAAGGCGTCTCCGCGCGCCGCGTCCTCCCTGTCCAACTCCCCGCTGCTCACCGCTCCTCATGTAAGGAACTAGTTTCTGTTTTCTCACAATTTGTTAGAAAAGTGACAGACACCACTCATATTTATTGACTTCAACAGATAAAGATGTTCAGGTATAAGAGTCCAGTCTATTTATAATGTGGGGGAAATAATAACAAAAAATAAATGTCGTTTTAGCCAAATGTTACAGGAACTAAAGAAGGCTGTGTTATCTCTCTGTTATTATTTTCTTATTTTTCCCTTTTTTAATTAGTAAGACATGTAAAAGAAAGAAGTCAGGGTGAAATAAGTTTATGCTTCTGCTTTCCTCCTTTTCAAACAAATATCTAAAGATATATTATGACATTTGAGCTGTGAACGTGAATATTTTAAATAAAAATACTCTATCATGAGAGTTTTGAAACATGAGAATATTTTAAATAAAACTCTGATGGGTCCAAAATATTATCGTTTTACCAGAAATCTACCTTATCAAACAGTTGGTGGCAAAAAGGAGGTTGCACTCCCGAATAGATTTGCGTATATTTAGATTTTCCGTCTCGTCCTGCAGAAGTTACAGGGGTCTGGGCCGCTGATCCTGACCGAGGAGGAGCGTCGAACGCTGGTGGCCGAAGGTTATCCCGTTCCCACCAAGCTGCCGCTCACCAAAGCAGAAGAGAAGGCGCTGAAGAAGATCCGCCGGAAAATCAAGAACAAGGTAGGAGCTCAGGAATGTACAAACTGTTGATTTTACTTTTAAATTAGATGCTAATCTTCCTCTAATTTCTGTATTTTTCATTTAAATTGTTTCTCAAGTAGCATGAGGAAGTCTTTTTTAATAAACTCTTTACAGTCCTTTCAAAGCTTTATTCAACTGCTTTCTTTTCTTTCACAGATTTCAGCTCAAGAGAGTCGCAGGAAGAAGAAAGAATACATGGACGCTCTGGAGAAAAAGTAAGTTCATCTTTGTCTGTCTTCCCCATCTGGCTAACAGGAAAATAAATGTCCAGATATTAAGCTAAGAAGTCTAGTAATGTTTTGGGGGTTTTTACTATTCTTAAAAATATTAGCATATCATCTGCATAATGGTAGAGAATTCTTTAATAAACAGAGCTGGACACATGTAAAATCACTGCCTCAAATGTAAAATAGGCTGTTGGTGTTGCTAATTATGAGGCCCATAACACTGCAGTACTGCTGTGTGACCACAGGGTGGAGACATGCTCCAATGAGAACAACGAGCTACGCAGGAAAGTGGAAACTCTGGAGTGCACAAACAAGTAAGGACATACAGTTTCTTGGGATTTTTCAACTAATTCCTCTTTAAAACTCAAGAAAACACAAATGCTAATAGTCGAGGAAAGTTGTAAGTAAAAATGCGAATATTTTAGATGCACATTTGAGAGATTTTTTTTTTTTTTATTGAGGAAAAGACAAGGGTAAGGACTGAACTTTCAGAAACTGAAGTACTGCCAAAGTTAGAAAGCTTTTGTTTTTTGTTGAAGGCTTGATTACAGCCTGCAGGTTCACTTCTCCGGGGGTTGGAGGGTTTCAGCCTGACCGCCTGGATCACGCTGAGCTGGAAAACAATGACTCAGTTCTGTGATTTGAAATAAAGCTGAATCAGAGGCTCCCTGTGGCTGCATTCAGCTGCAGCTTTTTGCATTCATGCATAATCATGAGTCCATTTTCACTGCGAAACGCTGAGGCTGTGTCAGGGATTCTGCACGGATGAGCGGCGTGTGCTGCACAAAGCGGCGGGCGCATCCGGTTAAGTGCGTCCCTGACAGCTGCTTCAGGTCGGGGTTTTTCACCCAGCGGTTAAAGTGTGCTTCGCTGTCACTCCTGAAAAGATAAATGGGGCAGTGGAGCCTGTTTTTGTGCCGCTGCACCTGGATGGCACACCGGTTGTGCTGCATTTTAACGATCGACAGAGAAAATCTCTGCGACATGTGAAGCTGTCTGGATGGTGGCAGCAGATAAAACAAACAGGATCCATGGGATTAAGGTGAATCAGCTGGACTGCTAGTTTCCATCAGCTAACATTAAAGCAACAGGAAAGTTATTAGGTTAGTTAGCGGGTTTAGGAACTCAGTGGCGCCCTCTAGTGGGCAGAGGGTTTAAACTGTTTATCAGGAGGAATCCTGAGACATCAGGATGGATACAGAGCCATCCATCCATCCATCCATCCATCCATCTATCCATCCATCCATCCATCCATCTATCCATCAATCCATCGGTTTTCCATCCATCTATCCATCCATCCATCGGTTTATCATCCATCCATCGGTTTATCATCCATCCATCCATCCATCCGTTTATCATCCATCTATCCATCCATCGGTTTATCATCTATCCATCCATCCATCCATCCATCCATCCATTGGTTTATCATCCATCCATCCATCTATCCATCCATCCATCGGTTTATCATCATCCATCCATCTATCCATCCTTCCATCCATCCGTTTATCATCCATCCATCCGTTTATCATCCATCTATCCATCCATCGGTTTACCATCCATCCATCCATCGGTTTATCATCCATCCATCCATCTATCCATCCTTCCATCCACCCGTTTATCATCCATCCATCCGTTTATCATCCATCCATCCATCCGTCCATCTGTTTATCATCCATCCATCCATCCATCCATCCATTAATCCATCAGTTTATCATCCATCCATCCATCCATCCATCCATCTATCTATCCATCCATCGGTTTATCATACATCCATCCATCCATCTATCCATCCATCCGTCGGTTTATCATCCATCCATCCATCCTTCCATCCATCCATCCATCCATCCATCCATCCATCCATTTATCATCCATCCATCCGTTTATCATCTATCATCCATCCATCCATCAATTGATTTATCATCCATCCATCCATCTATCTATCCATCTTTCCATCCATCCATCCATCCATCCATCCATCCATCCATCCATCCATCCATCCATCCATCCATGTTTAAAGTGTTAAAATTGATGCCTGGAGCAATAGATAGATAGATAGATAGATGGATCGATCCAGTCCTCTGTTTTTTTATAACATTTATTTCAATTTTTCCATGTGTACCATTTTGTCTGTAAAACAGCCTCACATACAGTCTGACCCATCAGTGTGTGTGTGTGTGTTGCAGGTCTCTGCTGCAGCAGCTGCAGGCTCTGCAGGCGATGGTGGCAGAAAAAATCCAGAAGTCGTGCAGGATGGCAGGCACCCAGACATCCTCATGCTTAATGGTAACGCTTACGTGACACTGAGCTGACGGAGCATCGATTATTAACCTGGAACATCTGCTTCCATCGTAATTCATGATTTATTCATCCGTCTATCCGCCCTTCTCTCTTCATCTGCCTGTTTGTTGCTCCACAGGTGGTCGTGTTGTGTTTCGCTCTGTTTCTGGGGAGTTTTTACCCGAGCAGCTTCACTCTGTCGTCAAGCGTCACTGAAACGGGCGTAGCATCCAGACAGAGTCCTGAATCCTACACAGCTACAGGTAATCTTACTTCAACATTATGTTAAAGAAAAACAAGAAAGACAAAAAAGATGAGTTCTCATGATCCACCTCTTTCATGAAGGCTCTGATATGAAAAGCTTTCGATTTAGAAAAGTTAACTTTCAATAATGATCAGGCAAACTTGTTCGTTTTTCTGAAGTTTTCAGCTTGCCTGACCTACCCTGCTGTTCCAATTGTCATGAATCATTAGTTCCCAGCTGTAAAAACTCTGGTGGTCCATTATACCATCACCACTAATCAGATTCCACCTACAGCTCAGCAACAACAGCCACAGAAACTGATTTGACCTTTCACTACATCCTCATTACCTCCCCACACACACTGTTGTAATTGAGATCAGATATAATTTTCTTAACAATCAAATTCAGTTTCCTCTCTCATCCTGCTCACACACAAACCGATGCTTTCTAGTGTAGGCTGCGGAAAAGTTTAAGCAACTTGATTTTTATGGTAAAAAGTAGAGAAAATGACCTGAAAATATTTTTGAGGTTGCAGGAAACTTTTTTTCTGTCCTGCCAAAAACCAAAAGATTTGACTTTCTTTCTCTTTTTTTCCCCCGTCTTTCTTTCTACCATTCTCCATTGCTAAGAGAAGAATGCTGAACAAAATGTTATTCAATATTTAGAAACGCGGACAACACGGGCTTCGTTTATTTCCCGCCATTGCTAAAACTACAGGCAGACTACAATTCTAAAACGGCGCAGAAAATCGACGTCATCGCTCACGAAATCTGATTCTGTTCGCTGATTGGCCCGTTAGAAATTCTGTGGGAGAGCGCTGAAATGCTAGTTAGCTAGGCCAGATGTGGACAAACTATTTGTTTTTATTTTACAATTATTATTTTATTTTATTTTACTATTTTTTTTTATTTTTGTAAAAAAAAAAGAAAAAGATGTGAACACTTTTGCTCGGCGCTTCGTTTTATTTATTTTTTCCCCCCTTTTGTTTATTTTCAGTGAAAAGCAGGAGTTTGCTGTCGACCTTCGAGGACGAGCAGCCGCACCTCCTGGGCCTCGGCGGCGAATACCCGGAGCAGTGGGAGGACGCGCCGGCCGTCGTCATGGCAACGTGGCGCCGTTCAGAGCAGCAGAAGCTCGGCTCCGAACCGAACCGAGCGGAGAGGCACCCGCCCTTCAGGAACCAAAGCAATGACACGCAGAAGAACCTGCTGCTGGACCTGCACAGGTGAACCTCGGTGGACTCAGATTAAAACGTTTTCTGGGGTCCGTTTGACGCGGCGGTTCTGATTGGGTTTTGCTCGCTGTTTGGCCTCCAGGTCGCAGACGGCGAACAGGAGCAGCAGTAAAGTTTTAGAGCTGGATCGATCGGTCAACGAGACGTCCTGAGGTCTCACTTCGCCCCATCCTAAAAGATTCTCTGGAGCTTTTTCCACGCTGTCCGGAAGCAGCAGCGCCACCTGTTGACTGACTGAGGTCCGACGCCACCTCTGCTCCATCAAATACACTGAAATTGTAATAACAAAGAGGCACTGGCTGCCTTGAATTTCTGAGTTAAAAGTTGCACTGATGGTTTCCGACTTGAGATATATATATATATGAAAAAAATTCAGAGCAGTGTGGCGTTTATTCCAGAGGAGATTATTTTATAATTCGACATGTGAGGCTTTTTACAGGACACTGATGATGAGTCGTGTATTTATAGAAACTTTTTTTTATTTCATTCCTTAAATGCTTTCATCCCATTTTGATACTAGCTTATTTTAATATTTTATTTGTATTCTTTTATATTATATATGTATGTATTTACGTTTCTGGGGCATTTGTGTCTAGTCCCGTTGAGGAAAATGCAACCAAAATTAATATTAAGGATTTTTTTTGTCATGTTCAGTTTTGGCTTATTTGTGTCTTTTGAGAATATTTTCCTCAATAAATGCAAAGAAAAGTGGGGGAAACAATATTTTAGCTCGTCTGTAGCTTTAGGCTCCTTTTTTATTGAGTGTCCTTCTGAGTTATTAAATTTGCCTTTCTGAAAGTAAAAAGACATTTAATCATTGTAATTCAGCATTTACCAAAAATACATCTTATAAACTTGGAAAATAGTTTCTATTTTTGTGGATGTGGGTTGTTAATAAATGAGGGAAATTTAAATGTGTCGGGATGATCTATAATTCATCCCCACTCTCTATTTTTGGCTCTGTTCTGTTGATAAATTATGAACGCTGGCTTTTTGAGCATTAAAGCAACATTTTCTCCCTCTCAGATGTTCTGTTGAACCCCTTTAAATTAGCCAGTTCATCAAAAACAATGTTGATGTGAAGCACTGATGATCAGTCTTGTACAGTACATTCCTCACAGTCGATGCCTTTGGAAACAAACTGGTTCCACTTTGTAAGAAGAACTTCTGTTTTTTTGTGGCTCCCATGTAAAGTCAATCTGAACTAGTCTCTTGTCTTCTTGCTTTGGAAGTGAATAAAGTATTTTCCGTAGTAAAAGCATGTTGATTGTGGTTGAGAGTTTGTTTTTTCAAAAGCTCCGACTGCTCTTTGAGGTTATTTTATTTTGTAGGAACCAAAACGTGGTGGTGGTTTTGCGATGGTCTGCTGCTGCTTTGGTGTGTCAGGATCTGAACGACTTGCTGTAATAAATTCTGCTCTCTGTCAATAAGCTAAAGCTCCAAGTAGCTTTTATAAATAATGTTGTTTTTTTACTAATGTTGTTTTTTTACATATTTGTTAAAATTATCTTGTTGTGACAGATAATCTGTGAAAAAGTAAAGTTTCCTGTAAATACACCAGAAACAACCAGTCATAACCAGGAAGATGGTCTTAGCGCTGTCAATCATCCTCACCTTTCTCTCTCCTAAGCTACAGCTTGTTCATCATAGCTAGTATGCCAGAAATGCTAAGGCTAGTTAGCATAGCCACAGATGACAGTGGATAATCGGTTTTTCCTGAACAGTATATAATTTCTCCACCATTAGTGTTATGGTTTGAAATATGTTCATTTACATTCACTATAAGTCTCAGGTATATTTACTATTTTTGGTCTCATCTAGATATTGTATGCATAATAAACTTTAATATTATTGTTTACATTTACAATGTTTGCCAGCAGTTTAGGAATTATTTTCCGGTTTTGATTTGGTTGATGTAGTGGCAGGATGCAACCAGCAGGGGGAGTCTAGCGCTGGCACCCGATTTTCCTCTTCAGATACACGCTGGAGCAGAAGAAGAAACGTGTTTGTTATTCTTTTATTGAAATATTCCCTTTCTTCAGGTACGAGTTTTTATATAAACACACCTGTACGGGTGTAAGTTGGTTTATTAAGTGTTGGAAAGCTTGTGGTGCGTTTCTGGCTATATTTACTCCGTTGTAGCTACCATAGCTCATGGAGGAAGGAGAGGAGATGGATCTTCTCACAGATAATCTAATATTAATCTTACATGACCAAGTGACCAAGTTTTAATCATTTGAAAACTGCACTTTGTAATTACTTAGCAAATGCAAAAATTGTTTCTGTAAAGATTAGTCGTCTACTTATTCTTGAGATTTGGGGTTTTATCCCACCTTCCTCCCTTGCTGCATGTCAATGTCCTCTTGAGAAACACTTGGCGTCAAGATATCTACTGATTTGTGTATTGTTGCATAAAATGGCTTGAAGTGGTTGTTATGGGGGAGAAAGTTTATTTATTTATTTGTTCATAATGCAAAATCTGACTTGAAACGTTTCTCTACAATCAGCACCTGTGGACGTTTTTTAAGCAGCTCCCTCTGACTCAGACTCTGAAAATGACATTAAGGTGCCTCCAAAAAATAACATTTAGATAAATTATTTTAAAGAAGCAAATTAGAACTTTTTCTGCTTCCTTTTTCTTGAACTTCTAGCATAATTCAGCCAAGAGCTGATGGATTGCAAAACATTTTAGCATTATTTTTTTAGCCCGTACACTTTATATAACTATAATTCAGTTCATTTGCTGCCACCTCTAAGCATTTTTCTCCTGGTTTTGAATTAAATTAGGCCCAAACTTCGTTAGACAGGCCTGAGTTTCTTGGTTTACAGGCTGGCAGATAGTGGAGCTTTTATTTTCCCAAAATAGGTCAACAGTTTCGTAATGAGACGTGTGAATTGCTAAGAGAGTCCCAGGATAATACGAAGTCCCAAAGCTTCACAAACAATTCCCTCACATAGTAACACAGCGAACAATGAGCTGCAGCGGCTGAGCTTTGAATGCAGCCTGCTGCCATCAGGCTGATAAAAATAACTGGGAATGAAACAGTTAAAGTTACAGTAAATGCAAGTTGTTAATTATAGATCCCATCACCATCCAGTGGTGTCTGATCAAATCTGAAGAGCAATAATCCATAGAAAATGATTCTTTCTTTCACTTTTGTTTAATGCAGTGATGGTTGAGGTAATATAATATAGATATAGAGCGCAAGATGTAATGTTTTGATGTAAAAAATACAATGACAGTAATATGTAGAGTTTCTAACTGTTGGACATGGCTGTGGTGTCATGGCTTTTTAATGCTTTCCCATTTTGGAACAACTAAGAAAAGCTAATATTTTAAAATGTCACGTTAAAATGTACAGTTTATGTTGCTTTAGTAAAAGTTTTATAGCAAAATAAACTGAAAATTTGCAGAAAACAATTCGGCAAGAATATCTACCAAGTTTGGGTTTAATCTGATTAACTAAATCCAGGATTAACATTAATTGATGAGCTTTATGATACTAAACCTGCATCTTTTGTTGTATCCCAATTATCAAATATTCTGGTTAGATTTCCATAACTGTGCTTTAAGAAAAACTATTATCTTTTTGATATTGATTCAATACAAGTTGAAAACAACAGAAAGACATTTTCAAACTTGAAAACACTGAGCTGTAAAGTATGGTGGTGGCAGCATTAGGCTTTTGGTTTTTGTTTTGCTCATGTGGACCTGGTGGATCATTCAAAGTTCATGGATTAATAATGGAAGAGGAAAGCCTCTAAATTGTTTAACTTTACCTCAAATGTGCATGTTGTAGATGTAATGCCTTCATCCACCATAATTTGATCTTCTATTAAATCTCCAATCATTTCCTGGCTTATTTCTCCACCCTTTAGCAGAGAATTCATACATTTCCGCTTCTACATGTTAAATATTAGAAGATCTTCCACAAACACGGCATTATTTGTACATTTGGATCCTTAAAAACATCATCTTCCCTCTCTCTGAGAGTTATTATCTGATTTCATTATTTTTAAGAGGAGTACAGCAGGTTTTGAATCCAAGCTCTGCGGTGTGGACATCGGGGGAGTTTGCACTGTGCAGGCTAAACACAGATTCAGCAGCTGACGGACAGACGAGTGTTTGGCCCGAATGTCAGGACTGAATTTAGCACAGACATGACGGCATCCTTACCAGCAAACAAACCTCTCAAAACAGACGCTTCATGCTTTGTTTAATCTCTCAGTCTGGCAGCAGAAGTGATGGATAACTTGTGTACATCAGAGTTTATTTGTTCCGGAAATTTCCTGGAAATTTGATGCATTTCAGACGGGAAACACTTGGAAAATTAAACTGTTTGTGTGAAATTGAGCCATGTCCAATAGTTGTGAAAAGTTGCAAAATTAAACAATGTTTTTTGGTTTTTTTACTGGTAACATTTAAATACATGAACAAAACACGGTAAAATCACACATGACACTCTGTATATAACTAAATTTGTCTGAAAAACACAGATATAGGCAGCAAAAGGAAAGAAAGGTCAGTTACCGGTTGATATGGTAACCACCAACCGTCAAGAGGAGCAAAGCAATAAATGTCAGAAAATATCTTTTTGGATAAGAAAAATGAATTTGAAGAATAAATGAACCAAGTTTGACAAGCTTTATATCCGTAATAACGTTAAAAGAAAACCTTTTTACTTATACAAGGTCCGTCAACAGGGCTCAGCCACAACACTTGAGACAAAAGAGAAATTGCAAAAATCTCCAAGGAATATTGTAGCAAGACAAAGAAAAGTTATGTTTAAACGAAGGGCAGTATTTTATTATAAAGTCTTGGGACAGAAGAGACTAAAGTAGAAATGTAGGGCTTGTTTTGCAGAGTTTTTATGGTCATTTAGCAGTGGCGGACCCCAAGGGGGGATCACTGGGGGCTGTGGTCCTCTCAAAACAATGCTAGCTCCCCTGAGAATCCTTTTTATGTCACAGAAAGCCATGCAGAGTAATTTTTCTTCAGTGAAGACATAAATGTCAAACCCAATAAATAAATAAAACAATATAATTATTTTTATTTTATCTTTAGTTGTGCATCACTGTTTACTGACCTTGTTTGGTTATCCCTATGAAAATCATCTGTTAAACAATAGCAACGTATTCTAGAGTTAAAATGGTCTTGACAGAAGCAGCATTCAGCTTCTATTCACCTCAAATCTGGAATAAACCTCTGAAACACCGAGTTCCTTTAAATCAAGGATACAGACCCACCTGTCTAGAGTTGCTTTTGAACCACAATAATTGTAACATTGACCAACATATTTGATGTACCGTATATTGATGATTTTTAACAACAAAAATAAATGTTTATTGATTTTCACAAGTGTTTACTGCATAATGTGTTTATTATGTCTTTTGGTGTTTGTTTGAACTGCCTGAATGTGGTAAACAATCAAACCTGATTGATTCATTGATTGGTAGAAAGCCTGAAAAGGAAAGAATCAATTGTGGTCCAGTGAAAATATGAATGTCAACCTGATTGAAATGTCTTTTTAGAGGAACAAAGTTATTAGCATTTGAGATTCTACAAGCAGTTTGTAAAATGTAAAATGTGCAAAGATGCAAATGGGGGGGGATGTGGGAGAGGAATGTTCTAGTAGGGGTTACAGATCCATGTCAACAGGAATGACTGAGAGGAAAATCTCTTTAGGTCACTGGTGATTTAGTGACCCTGATGCTTAAAAAAAACTCAGCAGCCTGCCAGATGTGGCTGATGGCTGCAACATGTTGCGGGACTTGTACGGTGGAGGACGAGAGATGTTAACATGATGGCAGAGATAATGACATGCAGACTCAACAGATTTCTCTCTGTGAGTCTTTTCAGAGGCAGATACTGACAGCAGGCATGTGGTGGTGGGAGTCTCACTCTCTGCCCTACTTTCTGACTGATGAAGCAGCACAAAACCAGGAGAGAGAAAACTCCACACTGCTGGATGGATGGATGGATGGATGGATGGATGGATGGATGCCAGAGATGTCTGTAAAGCTGGGTGGATGTTGGATTTAGAAATAATAACTGGACACGCTTTTTGACGCGCTGCTCTCAGATTGAAACACTTGTCATGCCAGAAGGAATAAAGTATTGAACTTCCGTTCCGTTTACGTTTCAAATTAAAAGTTTTAATTTGATGACTGCCGAGCCAATTTATAAATTCTAAGAACATCTCGTTTTGCTTTAGAATAATTTTGAAACTAAATACCTAGATAAATATCTTGATATTATGAAACACAAAGATTGGACAGAAAATAAGTGAAATGTTTGAACAAAATAGTCATTCAATACACATAGTGTGGAGAACACTTGACTACAAGAAGTAACCCTTTAGGGAAAAAGAAGAAAAATAATAAAGAGTAAGTTGACAAATAGATTAAATGAGATGAAAGATGTGCAATTAAGCACATAAAAACAGTAGATTATAATAGTTTGAGTTAGGAGTAATTATCTGTATTCCACTTGCATAAATTTATATTGTAGATTTATAATTTTGTACATTATTTTTGTATTTTTATCTGTGAGTGATTTTATAATTACTCATACTGGTGTTCAAAAGCCTTTATGTCTATTAATTAGGATGATTTTTCTCTCAATATTTAAAATTAGAATTTTACATCCAACAAATAAAATGACTGTATAGAGATATTTTTATTAACACAATAAATAAATGAAATATTTGTGATTGTTTAAAATTATATAGAAACACTACATTTTTTTAAAAAATAAATAAAAATACTTCAACTTTTTTTTTTTAAATTTTGTGACCGGATTGGGTATTATTTTGAAAGGGCAGTACTCCTTTTCCGGTCTGAACGTAGCAGCTTGACGCACGGAGCTCGCTCGCCAGTTGGTCCAGGGGCTCGTGAGTGTCGCTCTCCCCGCCGTCCTGCCGCATATAAAGGCGGCCAACGGTCGGAGACCTCGGCGCTAAGGCAACTCCGAAGGAGAACGTCGGGTTACTTAATTCCCGCAGACATTTCAGTTCCCGCTTCCTTCTCACCACCCGCATCCGCGTCCCGTCTCAGGCTGGGGAGAAAAGAGGGGGGTCCATCTCGGAGTGACCAGCATGGACCCCCAAGCGAAGAGCCGCACTGGTCCGGCGGCGATGGCGGCGGCGGGAGGGAGCTTCGGCGGTCGCCCGGCCTCCCTCGGAGCCGACGGGGGTGACTCCGAGTCCGGAGCGGGCTCCGAGGAGGCGGCCATGGGCTGCAGCGACACATTCAGCAGCCTGCCGGACATGGAGCCGGAGTCTCTGGAGGAGAAACTACGCGGACTGGCGTTCAGAAAGCAGACCTCGTATCGGTGAGTGGAGAGCAGAGGGAGGATGCTGGGGCAGGATGTCGCTCAGGGCAGGATGTGTTTAGGGATTTATGCGTTTTTCCTGGATTGAATTTTTTTTTCTTTGCAAGAAATTCATAGTGAAGCCTATAAATAGTTAAAAAAACATAAAAGGTGAGGCTGTGTTGTTTGTAAAGCGGATTTCTGACACGGGCTCGTTCAGGCAAGCCACGCTACGCTGCTGCTAACTGTCACAACATAAATCCATGCAGAGCACGAACATTTGAGCCCCAATCAAAACATTTCTACACGCACACAGGCGCAGTACGTGTACGTGTACGTGTGCGTGTGCGTGTCACGGTGGTGTAGCCCTGTTTTTGTAGCCCCCTGTGAAGGGGGAGGGAGAGAACCTGTATTGATTCGTGAGCAGTGTGTGTGTGTGTGTGTGTGTGTGTGTGTGTGTGTGTGTGTGTGTGTGTTGATGTGAATGCCAGCAGCAGCCTGACACCCCAGTGTGACTGACAGCTGCTGCTGATCGCACACAATCACATATCACCATAAATGTATCTACTCTGAAAGAATCGGTGCAAAAAAATGGGATTTAGAGGTCAAATCTCAGGGGTAGGAGACTCCAGCACGCCTGCATATTTCTGTTTATTGTTTCTGCATGTCACGACTAGCTGTCTTCCTTCTAAGTATTAACTACATTTTTATTTCCTTATTTGTGGTTAAAAGCATAAGCATATAATTCATGAAATGCATTAAAGTCAAGAACTTCAACTGTTTACAGTCATTAAAGCATCATCATGTACTTTAAGCACTTAGGTTAGGAACATTTGCTTTCGAGATCATTTTCTATTTTATTCCGGATGGGTTCAAAACTACCATGTCTATCAAAGTACCTATGAAGCATTTTTTTTCTCTTTGATGTTTGTAAACCCTTAAGAAAAGGCATTGTGCATCTGTGTTTTCCTTATTCTTAAGCACAGAAAACTGTAATAGTTTGAGTTGTTTTCCTCTGAATAAGTGATATTTTATTGAAAATGGAGAACCCAGATTAAGTATCTGCTGTAATTTCAGCCCTAATCAATCTTTTAGTCTTTTATTTGTTTCTGGTTTACTTAAACAGCTTCTTAAATGATACAAACAACCTAAATCCGGATCAGATATCTAAAATATTAAAATGTTGTGAATTAAGTTAATGAACACCAAAACATAGTGTTTTTTTATACCAGATATAATTAGATTAATTTAGTTTGTGAAGGGGTTTTGTTTTTTAGTCCTGTTTTACAATATTTACCAGATGAAAATTTGTGTTGTGTGTGTGTTTTTTTAAAAATTATTTTTCTCTGAGTATTTGTTGTTTTTTATTTGGTGGGTTTACTGTAATTCAGACCTTTTAGTCAGCAGATGCTCACAGCTCTTTCACTTTTTGTTTTTGTTGTTAGTTTTTCTTCCTCTGGGTGTTTCCTCACCTTTAGAAGAAGAAAAGAGAAACTAAACATTGTTAATGTTCTTTTTTTTAGTTTTATGAGTTAACAATTTTGTTTGCTTTAATTGGTTTCTAACTCAAAAATACCCAGAGAGCCAATAAAAGCGGTTCAAAAATAGAGCATTCAGCAAAACTCCATGTTTATGTTTGTCATGGTAGGAGAATACGTTCAGGTCAAATGGTTGCTAGGGCAACTCCTTATCCTCTTTCTCACTGTGTAGTGATGAGATTAACTTAAATCCTCATCCAGCCTTGCTTGACTCCGATGTTTTAAATATATAAATATGGGCAAATTACGACAGTCGTTATTTTGCTGTAAGCATTTTTTTGTTTGACAAAGTTCAACTCCAAGGTTTCTGTTGTGGCTTTTAAATGTCTTTAATCTCAGTTTTAGGCCTTGAAAGTATTTGAATATATCCAGATTTTCTAGATTAGGTCTTAAATTACACTTAATTACCTAATAAAGTTTCTGCTGAAGCTGGTTTATTGCACGTCAGAGTAGATGTAGAAATGCATTTTAGTGAGGTTTGACTTGAAAGTAGAGAATTCAGTATTTTGTTAAGACACAATGAATTATGAAGCTTCCTAATTCTAAGAAAGCTTTAAACTGTAAAAATGGTCTTTTTATGCATAAAACGTAAAGTTCTTGCAGTTAAGTTTAACCAACTTAAGTTAATATGCGTGGGACAAATAATCTCTAGAGCTACTAAATCAATTTGCTCAGTTTATGGTATTGAATTTTTCTAAAAATAAAACTTAAATTCATTTATAGGAAGCTTTACATACATCTGCCTTAGCTAAAAAAGTGTGTTCTCTTGTCTTTCCCATGTTGAAGTGTGGCTGAGAGATTTTCAAGCTACTTCAATAAAATGGAAATAAACATCAATATGTTAAAAATCGGCCACTATAACAATACTGATGTCAGTGGTGATTAAGACTGAAACGATTAATCGCGATTAATCGATTATTGAAATAATCATCAACTAATTTAGTAATCGATTAGTCGCTAAATCACAAATCACAAAAATAACATATTCAGAGCAGCAGTTAAGCCAGGACTGTTAAAAAATATATACATTTTACATTTTCTGTAAATCTGTTCTACTTAGAACTCCTCAAGTGGAACAGTTTTAGCATTTCCTGGTTAAAATGTCATATTAAGCACATTTTACTATCTAATTAATAATCTGTTAATGCAAAAAAATTGGGCAGTTAATGTACAAATTAGTATAAAAAAATACGTTTAAAAAAATTGCAAAATGCGCCAAATTTTAAAAGTCAGATTAATTGCCTAGTTGTCCAAATAATCATTAGTTTCAGCCCTAATGCTGATTCATCGTGTCTCTCTAGTTAAAATGTGATTTTTTTTTTTTTTGCCTTCATCTTGTTCTGTTTCTTATCACAGCATCCAGTGTGTGTATTTAGTCTGCAGCGAGTGTTTTCCCTTGCTGGATTAATTTCATTTGGAAAGAGGAACATTTGGCTCGTGTCGCAGCAGAGACTGTTTGTTACCGCTGACTATTCTGCTGAAAGAGGAATGTAGAAATAACTGCTCAGATGGTTGGAGAAGCTACCACTTTTTTCCCTTCTTTTAATAATGTTTCACAGTTTAACTTGGTTGGATTTTGTATTTTTAGCCCTCAACAGTAGATATCTATGAATGCGTGACGACATAAAAACAGATGTATATTTGGGTTGTTGCTGTTAGATCTTGGATTGTAGCGGTATTATTTTTGGTTCAGGTGATCTGTGAAGCCCCTACCTCTCTCCTCGCCGAGGAGGAAGCAGTCAGCCGGTCAGAGGAGGAAGGTAGTTTACATAGCTTTGAAGTGGCCAATGCCAAGAAGTGAATCACCATATGTGGCTATATGAGAGAGAGAAAGCTGATCAAACACGGGGTCTGGGTGAGTTTTTCTGCTGTATTGTGTGCTAGCAGCAGCAGCAGCGTGAGGCATGTAAAACTTATCTGCCAGAACTTGGTCACACTTTATGTGTGTGTGTGTGTGTTTCCTTTTATCTATTCTTAGACGTCTCATCCATCTGGCTGCATGGTAACCCTCACTAGATGAGGAACACGCTACCTTTAGCTGTCTGAGGCAGACGGCACAGCAATATGGCAACCTATGAGTTCTGGAGGAGTCTGGGATTTTATACGTTTATTATGGATTAATAGGAAAAACAAGAGAAATACTTCATCCATCCACCCACCCACCCACCTCTCCCATGTCTATCAACAGATGATCAAATGAGGCCGACAGATAAACTTTTTAACGTTGCCTACATTATTGCAAAAATAAAACTTCCTTTCACTTCTGAAACATTTATTCGTAAGAACAGTTGTTTGAACAGCCCTGGATAAAGATCGGAGAACTTTGTCGAAGGGTTAATTCTGTAAAAGTGTGTAATTTGGACATGAGGAATATTTATGAACCTTGACCAATGAATCTGTAGGAAATTGCTCTAATTAACTGGTCAATCAGCCTGCTGGACCCACAGTTGGTAATTGAGCTTCCTGCCTATCTGTGACAGCTGGTCATCTCTACTGTTCATTTAATCTCATAACAAATGATAAACATCTAAAGTTCTCACAGCTCAGAGCCTCCTGTTGTGTTTCTGAGCTGCAAGCAAAACCAACAGTGAAACAACAGTAGAATGTTCCTCTGTTTTCTTCCTGCTAAAAGCTTTTATGTACACAGTACTAGAAAATGTTAGTCATAGCTGATGGATGTCTACATTTAAATTAATGCATGAAATATTCAGCACATCTAAGAGCTGCGCTTCATGTGGAATTACTCATGGAAAACATGGGATATATTAATTGTATAAAGTAAGATTGAAGAGAATAATCCTTTGTTTGTCTCTAGGTTGGTAAACTAAAAGACAAATAAAAGAGAAAGCATCAACAGAAAAGTAAAAGCGGCTGAAAAAGAAGAATGTACTCACAAAATATTCTTATATTTTGCTAAGAGAAATGCTAGTTTTTATCCACTAAATGTACATTCTAGAATAGAAAAAGATATAAGAAAGCAAGAATTATGTAGCAGATAGTCTTATTCTATAGTTTATACCACATGTAGTTTATTTGAAAATAATGATTTCTCAGCATTGAATCTGCTTTTCTATTGCTTTGCATATTGACGTATTGATTAGAAACCACAAAAACTTCTGCAGTCTGGAAAAGTTAAGTAATTTTTTCTGAATTTAAGGGTTTGAAGTATTCTGTAAAAATATGTCAGCAGGTTTACCCCAGTGTATTATTAGCCTGGCGGCCCACCAGGCTTTACTTCTGTCCCCACCAGGCTTAGCATTGTTAATTTATTGGAGTTTTCAAAAATAATTTTCTCTTTTTAAGACTTTATAGTTGCTGGTTAGGTATTCCTCTTCAAGTCCTCCAATAATGCGTAACTATCTAGTTATATTTTCACATTTCCTGTCAATTTTAAACATTTTTTTTTTACTCAAAAACATGGTGGGAGACTGGATGACTGCCCTACAACCCCAAGGACTGGGCTTAGCATGTTTTCTGGGATCTTCTAGGAAATCTCATTTCATTTTCTCATTTGATGCCTTCTTACCAGTCTATGGTTTTTCAAGGCTCTATACAAAGTCTGAGAGTGTATAAATTCACTGAAAGTTGTAAGAAAAATGGTGAATTTTGACATGAAATGTGTTTGAATCCTGTTATCAGATTCTATGTTTGCTGGAAAACCAGTTGTCCAAAAAAAATTGGTAAATCCTGGTCACCTTTTGGTTATGTTATTAGCTGCTGCTAAAGAAATAAAAACCATGTTTTATGATTGAGTTTGGACACCTTCATGATAATTTAGATTCTGAACAAAACGGATACTCATGGATGGTGGATGATGCAGTGGTTCACGTTGCTTCTTTTTTAGCATTGAGGTGGAATAAATGCATTCTGTACATTCTAATGTGGTGTTTGTTGCCAAAAAGTGAAATGTTTGTCCCATTTCAACACAGCACAAAGTTTTGGTTAAAGTTCCAGTTGCGTTTACAAAGTACAGATGTTTGTGATTGTAGGACACAAATCAGATTTTTGAGAATTCTGGTGTTCCAAGATTGTAGAATTGCCATAAAAGTCCGACCCAGTTCTCATGGCTTTTAGAAAGGAAACAGGCCCATAGCATTACAGATTCAAAACTGTCTCACTCGTTTTGACATTTTGTTGCTAGTTTTCTGAGATAAAAGAAGTAGTAGCTCTTTGTGTTCATTCAGTTTTTAAAGCCTTAAAATAAGAAAATTGTTGCATTTCTGTCACTTATCAAGCTGAAAACATTGATTATTAATCATGATTTGATTTGCTAACTTTTTCTTTTTATAAATTATTTGACTCAACAGATAGATTCCCCTTAAACTCCCTTCTTTCACTCTTGTATTTATATCAACATAGGCGATTTGCTCAAACCACAAAGAATTAAGCGTTTTGCTTCGTCACCCGACTTCCTGTGTGGTCAGACTTTACTTCAACCTTCTAGGGAATGGTTGCAGAAACCAGCTTCACCACAACGGGATTTCGCAACGTCCTTCCACTATTTACAGCCGACTTTGCAAACAAAAGATGTGTCCACATGCTGGCGTTTGCTGCAGTTTCGTCATGTAATCTAACAGACTGTGAGACAACGTTCAGCATGCAAAGGAAGAAACGCGGGGAAAAAACAAGAGGAGAGGAGAAACAGTAAAGAGACTTGAATGTGTCTGGTAGTGCTGCTGCTGCTGCTGTGCAAAACCTGCAGGGGTAAACAGTGATCAAAGCACTTTCATCATCTGATGCTGGCAGAATATAAAACTGTATTCAGCTTTCAATTAGGCCAGAGCACTGAGGAGACTGGGAGAACAGAGAGATGAAAAAGACGAGCAGGGAGGATGAGAAGAGGAAAAAAGGCTGAAGGCTTGATTCAGAGTCAAAGGAGAGTCATTACTCAAGAAATATAAAAGAGTAAAATGGGTAATAGTGAAACATTATGTTGTAATTGCTTTATTACTCTTGCATAAGGTGAAAATTTACAAGCCAACCTGCTGTAGGAGTGAAGGAAGATTGCTGAGTGGTATAAGAACATTAAAAATCTTATTCAGAGCCGTTAGAGTTGCAGTTTGATTTGCAGGGAAGCTTGTGGCCGATTCTATAACATTCTTACCTTTGAGCTCTTGGAGGCGTTCATGAATTTTTAAACTCTGTAATCTACAGCTGGTTTTGTACGAACAATGAAACGGCCTGAAGGAAAGAGAGATTTCAGATTGAGAAACCGACGTAATGTCTCTCTATTTACAGTAATTGTGTAACAGCAGCACACCACAGCGCAGCACAATGGCCCCAGCTTTCCCCTGGGAAATTATATCTGAAAGGGCAAAATGAAGAGAAATACCTGGTGCACACAATAAGGCGTGCAACTCGGTTCAAACCAGACACAAGTAACAGCAAAATAACATGTTATCGCATTATATTTGGTAGGCATGACACAAATATGCAAAGGTATTATGATCCCAGGTCACGTTGGATGAAGTAGTTCCCAAACCCAACATCTCCACTCCTTAACTTCTGCCTTTTATTGTTATTCCAGTGCTGTTCTCTGAACATTACATGTGGCTTTTGTTGCGACGATGATCAAAGTTTAAATAACATTTCTCAGAGTCTTTATGACTCAACATTTCTCAGTGCGCCAGAGCTGCACCGGGTATTGAATTGCAGTCGTCATCACATAATGAGTGCATGCAATTTTGCAGTTTCAAAGGACTGCTTTGGTGGCTATAATATTTCAGCTGCTTGCAAATAATACATTTAGACATGTGGAAGGGCTTACAATGTGGTGAATGCACTCAGTGGACATGGATCTTGGTGAACAATATCATAGAGCGAAGGCAGAACAACAAGTAAGAGTGAGGAAAACATGGGTTAAGTAATTTATATCATGATTGTCATACCAAACAGTGAGATAACAGCATTTTGCTACCACCCTGCTACTCTACTGCATAAAGTTAGAGCTGTAAAAACTAGAGGTGTGCCGATTGATCGGTCACCGATCACAATTGGGCCGATTTTTGTGAAAAAGTGCATAATCGGTGATCGGCGATCATTGGCTCTGTTACCGATACCGATCACCTGCATCTTATTTCTCAGCCTGTCTGTCCAGCTGGTCTCGTCTTTCCTTCACGGCGCAAACGCGCAGCAACAAATGCTAAGCGATGTGTAACTATAATGCACTGAGTCAATGGGGACGTTTGCGTGTTGCGGCGGAAAATA